>JAMZAV010002080.1:0-113005 GCA_024449915.1 Sweltsa coloradensis
TGCTTTCGGCGGCACTTAAGCTAATAGAAGCAAACATTAGGCCACTCTGTCGACATGCACTTCAGCACGCAATTTGACAACAGCTGACGCAACATCAATAGAAAGAATCTAGAGGCGAGCTCTGGCAATCGTCGTCTGGGACACATCCCCTTTCCCTTGACGACCTCCCCGGCGACGATGACAATGACACAATGTACGATGACAAAAACGATGACAACCGCGACGTGAGAACCCCCTTCCTCCCCTTACCCGTGGCTGGTTCTGACCAGCATGGGCTCCTCCCCATATCCCCTACAGCTAGAGTGGCGCATTATGACATAACGGTTGACGCGTCCTTAATCCAAATAAACCAATAAACCAAACCAAATCACATAAAGAACTGCTATCATATTAAAACGGCGACAATCTTTCTAAATTTCTTATTCTAAGTAATTTATTTAACAAAATTAATTCACATCAAATACATCTCCACTCCTTATTACTTTATTATTTATTTATTTTAAATTCAAATAAAAAATTTAATCTTATTACTATCACCACTATCAATTTATATTCTTTTATAAACTTAGAAAACAATATAATCTTGAAACACAGAATAACCTCATTTAATTATCTTAGAATATCACGGGCGGCGCAATATGACCTAACCGGTTGAAGCGCCCTAGTTTCTCACGTCGTCCTGGACATCTTCCTTGTGTGGCTCATTGGTCTTGTGGTTAGCCTACCTGCTTCCAATGCAGAAGGTCCAGTGTTCGACTCCCTCTAAAGTCAGAAGTTTTTGATCTTCTGATTTGGACTTACGTCCATCAGTTCTTGTCTTAGGAATTTGTAAACGGTGACTTTGGAGCAGTCCTCGCAATTCGAGGCACATAATAAATTTAAAGTTCTGAATCGGCCATGTTGATTCTGGCGTTAATCCGCGGGCGTTCGCTCTGTCCATACTGCTATATTTCCTATTAAAATTATCGATCTTTGGTTGGTTATCGTTCACTCGTCGATTGCGTGAGGGACTGCAGGGTTGGCTTGGTCACTTTGGTTTACTATCCCCCACTGAAAATCAGTTGTGACTGAGTAGGTACACTAAATACCGCTTTATTTATTTATTTATTTATTTATTTAATTAACTTTCTTAGGAAAGTTACACCAAACCAAGAAATTAAAAAAGTGACTACACCGGTGTAGTCACTTTTTTAATTTCTGTCTAAAGTACTAACATAACAGCGTCATAGTCGCCTACTATTAAGCCAAGTTTAAAAACAATATATTCTCTCTCTCTCTCTCTCTCTCCTCTCTCTCTCTCTATATAATATATATATACATATATATGTTAGTACTTTAGACAGAAATTAAAAAAAGTGACTACACCGGGGTTTGAACCCGGGACCTTAGCTTACCGGGCTATGCTCTTACCAACTGAGCTATGCGGCCACCAATTTAAAACTTTCTAATTTTTGGTCTGTTTTATACATTGTTAATAACGTGTGTAGAGCATAGCCCGGTAAGCTAAGGTCCCGGGTTCAAACCCCGGTGAAGTCACTTTTTTAATTTCTGTCTAAAGTGCTAACATAACAGCGTCATAGTCGCCTACTATAAAGCCAAGTTTAAACATATATATATATTTTACTAAACGTTTTGCAATTTTATTAACCTCTAACCCGCCGTTCACAAACGTTTAAACGTTCCATCCCTAGACTCTACGGTAACACTTTTAAATGAATTTACTTTTAAATAATTAAAAAAGATCAATTTATTTACAAAATTTTGGATTTTGTTAAAAAATTTTAAATTTACCGTATTATTCGTTGATTGATCCTGGCTTATTAACATAAAAATATGTTGAAAATCTACGACTGTCTGTAGGGCTGTCCTAGCATGCTTTAATGACAACTGTTATGTAAAGTAAAATTTAGGCTGGATTGTTACCTGTTGACCGAATAGCTATTTGTCAACTGTCAACATGTGGCCTATTCTCTCATAATTCCAGAGTTTGAATTAATGACTAAAGTGCACCCATTTAAATTAATGTCCACCTTAAACGAATTTATTTATTTGATTTTTATCACATAAAATTTTATTTTCCTTAATAAACTAAGAACAGAATACAATCATCACAAACACCATATTCATTTTATTAACTATCAATATCACAGGCGGCGCAATATTACCCAACCGGTTGAAGCGCCCTAGTTTCTCACGTCGTCGTACTTCGACGGCGACTCAAGAGAAAAAGTCCACCTCGCAAACATCAGCTAGTGAACGAAGAGTATATATTACTCCCCGAAACTAGAGGCGAGCTCTGGCAGTCGTCGGAGAACCCTTTTCCTTCTCTTGACGACCTCTTTCATGACGACGACTATGACAACACGAACAATGACAAAGACGATTTCGACCGTGACGTGAGGACCCCCACATTTCTCCCCCTGGGAGGAATGTGGGCCCCTCCTCCCCATATTCCCCTAGACTAGAGTGGCGCATTATGACCAAACGGTTGATGCGCCCTTAATCCAAATATACAAAAAAATTCTCTTGACAACAAAATTATCTTTGTGCAAGTACAATATAAACTTCATATATACAATGCATTAGCCTATGTGCGTTTAAATACAATATGTACACATGTGATGTACCATTAACCGTACATCATATGCTAGCAGAATGTACCAAATATGATGCCGTTTTTCCCAATCCTCCTCCCTTCTCTATTAAATTTGCACTAGTGGGCTACATTGCCTGTTGAATAAATAAAATATGATAACGGCGACAAACTTTCTAAATTTCTCATCCAAAGTAATTTTTTTAACAAAATTTTATTCACATCAAACACATTTCTAGATTTTTTTTTTTTTATTTATTAATTTTTATTTATTATTATTATTTGTATTTATTTATACATTCACATAAATAACTTTTGTTTTGCTATTACAATCATCTTCATCATCATTTTATTTTGTTATATATACACACTTATAGAAAACAATCTAATCATCAAACACACAATTAATTCATCTCATCAACTTTCACAATCACAGGCGGCACTATAAAGTAACCGGTTGAAGCGCCCTAGTTTCTCACGTCGTCGTCAGTTAATTCGATATCAGCTGCGTTACCTATGTAAAGCGGGCTATGGTTCTTGCGGTCACCTGCGTGTGAGTGGGAACTGCCTCAGTCAACACCCACACTAGGTTCATAACTACCTCTCAAGAATATTGATTCTTTCATCCATTCAATGTTAGCGGCTTCATACTCGTTTCTGTGCCAAGTTTTACGATCCATGAAATCCTTTCTTTGTTTAGAGCCTGTTTTGTTTTCCATAGAAACGATGTTATCCAACCAGGGAAAACATATAAACAAATGCGCCAGTTTAACGCTAATTCTGTCAAGGTTCGGTACTGCTTGAAAATAACTGTTATAGTTAAGATTGTTGAATTAAATTAAATTCGTCCTCCTGTGTCTCGACTCTCACGTAGAGAGGACGTGGTATTGCTCTTCGTTATAGGTTAGGAAAAAGAAAAAGTCCATCTCGCAAACATCAGCTAGTATGTAAGGGAGTTTATTACTCCCTGAAACTAGAGAGGCAGGCTCTGGCAATCGTCGTATAGGATCTCTCCTCCATTCATTGACGACCTCCCCGACGACGACGACGACGATGACGACGACAACAACTATGCCAATACAAACTATAACAAAGACGATTTTCCTTCCCCTACCCGTGGCTAGTTCTTAATTACCAGCATGGGCCCATCCTCCCCATCCGCTAGGCTAGAGTTTGACATTATGACCTAACGGCTGACGCGCCCTTAATCCAACTAAACCAATAAACCAAATCAAATCACATAAAGAACTGCTATCATATTATAACTGCGACAATCTTTCTAAATTTCTCATTCAAAGTAATTTATTGGATGAGCGTAGCGAGCGTAGCGAGCGAAGCGAAGATTCCATTTCACTACACTGGAGAAAAAAATCCGGAATGTTTTTTTTTTTTTTTTTTTTTCTTTCTTTCTTTCTTTCTTTCTTTCTGTATTTTTGTCTGTCTGTTAACACGATTCCGGCTAAACCGATACTCCGATTGCGATGAAATTTTATGGGGGCCTTCGAAATCTCTGAACTAAGAACTGCCACGTTTTTGAGCGCAATCGAAAAATTATTTCTCATGAAAATCGCAATTTTACGATTTTTTTTCGATTTTTAAAAAATTTCTTCGACTTATAACTCCTACATGCTTTATTCGATTGTAATGATTTTTTCACAGAACCTTAATTTTATGAATTGATATATTCGTGTGAATTTGAGCGTATCAAATAATTATTTCCTCATGAAAATCGCAATTTCACGATTTTTTTACATTTCTTCTACTTTATAACACCTACATGCTTTAGCCGATTATAATGATTTTTTCACAAACCTTAATTTTAAAAATTTAATAATTCGTAAAATTTGTGCGTAATCGAATAATTATTTCTTATGAAAATTTCAATATTACGATTTTTTCCTTTTTTAAAATTACGATTATTAAAAAAAATAAGTTAATTTTTTATTTAATTTGATTTAATTTTTAAAAAATTTCAACAAAGTTCTGATTTTTTCACAGAACAACAGAAATCCGCAAACACATGGCAGCTCATTCACCAATTACGCTCATCCAACAACGCGGCGGACTTAAGCGTTTTCCTAGTTTAAAAAAATTATTCCCATCAAATACATGTTCACTCTTTATTGTCCCCGTCTGGGCCCGGGGTAGAATTGGCCCAGAGCATGGCTCTGCTAATCGTAAAAAGGCGATTCAAGAGAAAAAGTCCACCTCGCAAACATCAGCTAGAAAGAGCGGAGTATCTTACTCCCCGAAACTAGAGGTGAGCTCTGGCAATCGTCGTCGGGGACCTTGTCCCCTTCCCTTGACGACCCCCCGGCGACGATGACAATGACACAACGAACGATGACAAAGACGATGACGACCGCGTCGTGAGAAACCCCCAGTACATTCCCTTACCCGTGGCTGGATGACCAGCATGGGCCCATCCTCCCCCCCCCCCCTTAGGCTAGAGTGGTGCATTATGACCTAACGGTTGACGCGTCCTTAATCCAAATAAACACTCTTTATTGATTATTTACTTCAATTGAATTAAAAATAAAAATAAACTTTTTACTATCGCCACCATCAAATTCTATTCTTTTATAATTGCGTCAGGGCCTACAGGGCTGGCTTGGTCGCTTTGATTTACTGTCCCCCACTGAAAATCAGTTAAATAACTGAGTGGGTAGACTTTTATACAATTTATTATTTATTTATTTAACTAAGAAAACAATATAATCTTCAAACACAGAATAACCTCATTTAATTATCTTACAATATCACAGGCGGCTCAATATGACCTAACCGGTTGAAGCGCCCTAGTTTCTCACGTCGTCGTCTTGAGGGTCGTAGGACCAAACGATCAGTATAGTACCAAGGGTCGTGAATTCGAATCCAGTGTAGGGTATGGATTTTTAATTGTCCCTGTCTGGACCCGGAGTAAAATAGGCCCAGAACATGGCTCAGCTTATTGTAAACAGTGATTCAAGAGAAAAAGTCCTTCTCGCAAAAACATGCTTGTAACAAGGGTCTGAAACTAGAGGCGAGCTCTGGCATTCGTCGTCGGGGACCTATCCTCCTTGAGTCCTTCCCTTGACGAACTCCCCGGTGCCAACGACTCGGACAACACGATCGATGACAACAGCGACGTCTTTCCGCCCCTTACGCATGATTATGGTTCATCCAACATGGCCCCTCCTCCCCACATCCTTTAGGCTAGATAGACGCATTATGACTAAACGGTTTACGCGCCCTTCATCGAAATAAACTTCACACCAAACACATTTCAATTTTTATTCTAATATATAATTTTTCTTTTGTTATTACTATCATCTCTATCAATTTCTTTTTATTTATAAACTTAGAAAACAACTCATTTCTTTAACTTTCTATATCACAGGCGGCGCAATTCGCGGTTAAAACCTAACCAGGTAGCAGCACGGTCGTATGCCAGCATGGCCGTCCGAAGGCAGATAAAAACACGGGCTGCATAGGGAGCAAGTGTGTTTTTCATGCTTTAAAACATAATATTTCATTGTAAGCGTCAGTTCTGGAAGTATTTCTACTTTCCAGTACTTGGGTACGATGGGGTAGGACAATCACTATATTTTGTAACCCTCAGCTGCAAAATAACTAGCAATTAAGGAATTTTATCTCGTAATTTGGAGACGTGTATTTTCAGTAATTTTAACTTGATGGCAATACCGCGAATTTCTTATGATTATTGGCCTTTACTAAGGCCTATATGATATGTAATAATATTATATCACAGATTATTTATTCTCCCCCTCCCCCCCCCCCCCCCCCGAAAGTAATTTTTTGCGGGGTTCCTCGCGAATAAATTATCAAACTCGATTTGTTATTAAATTTGTGTTTCGTCTCGCCATTGAAACTTCTTAAAACATTGTCTCACATTTAAAAAGCCCCCCCCCCCCCCCATGCGGCTAAAAATTTAAAGTTATAAACTTATATATAAATGGCACTGGCCTTCACTAAACTTTATATATAGGCCTATTATTATTAATACGCATAGTTAACTAATTATATTACGCCAAGTTAAGTCCTAGAATTGTTTTGTTGTTGTTTTGGTTGAGATTATGAATGATATGAACCCATAAATAATTAAGTCTATGCATAATTTATTTTTTTGTTCCGGGCAGCATTTGGTACAAACTTTTGGGCTAAAGGAATAAAAAAAACAAGGGTAGGATAGTTTACATTCAATGCGCTGCCCAAATTTTTAAAAAAAAAAACTATAATTATTTACGGCCCTTTTTATTAAAAATAAAAAATAATTACAAAAATTCCATATTAATCTATCCCAATTATCAATTACACCTTAATGAGATTGCTATATTTCTAGGGTTTTACAGATCTTGGGTTTTTGGGGAATTTTGAACCCAAAACGGTACATAGCTCTTTAGCCCGTTTGGCCTTCCCGCCTACGCCATCATTGTAAAAAATTAAATTAAACCCTTTTGGTTTATCTTTTATGGGTTTGGGGTGGTACCCATAAAAACTGATGAAATTTGGAAAAATGTGCTCAAGGAATGGAAAAAAACCCGACGATAGAATTTCCATCAAACCACAGTTTTGCAACGGAATAATTAACTTTCAGACTTTTTGTTTCTTTACGCATTACAAAAATTTTTTTACTAATTTTATGACCTTTTTTGCTTGCAAATAATAAACATGATCGAGTAAATTCCTTTTGGGGGTTGACCTGACTACAATAATTGCTTTTTTTAACATTGAATGCCGCCATGCAGCCCCCCGGTATTTTTCCCTTTGGGCGTTCTCCCTTGACCCCCCAGATGCAGCCACTTTTTCTTTTAAACCCCCCGAAATAAACTAACTGGTTAAAACGCCCCTTTTTTTCTCTTTGTCGCAGTGAAGTGGTGTGTAGAATCGCGTTTAAAAGCAAAGTGGCTGGGGCATCGGGGGTTTAAGTGGAGAACTGCTCCAAGGCAGAACCGTGCGGCGCAGCGGCATTCAATGTTAAACCAAAAGCAATATTGACGTCACGGTCAACTCCAGAAAGAATTTATCGATCATGTTTTATTATTTAGCAAGCAAGAAAGGTCATAAAATTAGTAAAACACATTTTTGGATGCGTAATGAAACAAAAGTCTGAATGTGTATTTTTTCCTCTACTGGGGTTAGGAGGGGTTCTATATTTCTATACCTTGAGACCTTTTTCAAAATTTTATCAGTTTCTGGTACCACCAACCGGGTAAAAAAAACACCCTAATGTAATTAATTTATTCAAGATTGCTGGGGCGGTATTGGGCCAAAAGGGGGTAAGAGCTACCGGTCTTTGGGTTTTAACATTCTAACCCAAAGATAGTGAACCATAGTATATATTATGCAAGTCTCATTAATGGCATAATTGATAATTGGTATATATATAATATGGAATTTTTGTAATATTATTTATTATTAATAATATATGGTCCATAATTATAGTTTTTTAAATTTTTGCAGGGGCATTAAATTTGTAAACTATCCTACAATTGATTTTTATTTTTATATGCCAAGAGATTTGTCCCAACTGCGCCGTGAACAGTAAATAATTATGCATAGACTAATTATTTAGGGGGCTCATATTATTCATAATCTCAACCAAAACAACCAACAAAACAATTCTAGGACTTAACTAGGCGTAATATAATTAGTCTGGGCCCGGGGTAGAATTGGCCCAGAGCATGGCTCTGCTAATCGTACAAGGCGATTCAAGAGAAAAAGTCCACCTCGCAAACATCAGCTAGTAAGAGCAGAGTATATTACTCCCCAAACTAGAGGCGATCTCTGGCAATCGTCGTCGGGGACCTTGCCCCTTCCCTTGACGACCCCCCGGCGACGATGGACAATGACACAACGAACGATGACAAAGACGATGACGACCGCGGACGTGGGAAACCCCCTCTTCCTCCCCTTCCCCGTGGCTGGTTCTGACCAGCATGGGTTCCTCCTCCCCCACCCCCCTTAGGCTAGAGAAGTGCATTATGACCTAACGGTTGACGCGTCCTTAATCCAAATAAACAAAAACAAAAAGTTAACTATGCGTATTTATAATAGTAGGCCTATATATAAAGTTTAGTGAAGGCCGGTGCCATCCAAATAACTCACTTTAAATTTTTAGCCGCATTTTTGGGAGGGGGGGGGGGTTCAATGGCGTGACGGAAACAAAATTTTAATAACAAATCGAGGGAAATTTTATAATTTATTCGCGAGGAACCCGCAAAAAATTACTTCCGTGGAGCATGGGCGGGGGGGGGGGGGGGGAGAATAAAAAAATTTGTGATATAATATGATATTACATATTATCATATAGGGCCCAAGTTAAAGGCCAATTTAATCATAAGAAAAATTTCGCGGTATTGCCATCAAGTTAAAATTACTGAAAAAAAAAAACCCTCTCCAAATAACGAGATGAAATTCCTTATTTTTGCTAGTTTATTTTGCAGCTGAGGGTTACAAAATATAGTGATTGTCCTACCCCATCGTACCCAACTAGTGGAAAGTGGAAATACTTCCAGAACTGACGCTAACACTGAAATATTATGCTTTAAAGCATGAAAAACACACTTGCTCCCTATGTAGCCCTTGTTTTTATCTGCCTTCGGACGGCCATGTTGGCATACGACCGTGCTGCTACCTGGTTAGGTTTTAACCGCGAGTACAGTCCGCACGGGAAACTAGAGTACGTTGCTGTTCACTAACGTACGTTGGACGTTACTGACGAAACAATTTTCAAATAAAATCAATAACATTTCTCGTCTATGCACAAAATGTAACTCCCACCTGTTGTGTTGACAATTCAGTTAATTAGTGGCATCTACCCTCATCTGGGCCTGGAGAATGTAGTCAAGAATATTCCGCAAGACCATGTGGCTTACATGTTAGTTCGTACGGTAGCCGTCTGGGCCCGCTGTGTAGAATTTGACCCAGGGCCCCGATTAGCAGAGCGCTAAGCGTAAAAGGCGAGAAAAGAGAAAAAGTCCACCTCGCAAACATCAACTACATATACAATACTCTCGGAAACTAAAGGCGATCTCAGGCAATCTTCGTCGGGGACACGTCCCTTCCCTAGACGTCCTCTCCGATGATGACAACGATGACGACAGCATAATGGCTCCCCCTCCCCCCTATTCCGTGGCTAGTCCTGACCAGAATGGACCCTCCTCCCCCCCCCCCCCAGGCTAGAGTGCGCATTATAATGAGACGCGCTCTTGTAAATTGCATATATTGTGATGCCCATACTGACTAACAAAATACGACCTCCTGCGTCTCGACTCTCACGTAGAGTCCATTGTCCAGAATTCAAATAGGCCACACACGTCTTACTCACTGATATCTCTTAAACTAGGCCGCTTCGCGAACGCTTTTTTCCGGGTCGCTTTGATAAATAAGCTTTTTTATATTTTTGTCCAATAATTACTTTTTTTAAAAGTGGGTCTCATTACTTTTTCTATGGTTACTTGATATTAATTGCCCAATTATAACACCTGTAAAAGGCTTATATTAAAACTTTATTTCTATGAATTTTGACTAACTTTTTCTTACAAAGGCACTACATCACCAAAATATTTATATATATGCTATAAAGGGCAATAGCCCGGGGTAGCCGTCCCCAAACTGCAACGCCGATTGTCTAGCGAAAAGATCGGACGGAATATTTATATCTAATGTAAATATGAACGTTGGGGGCCCAACCCGTTTGGTCAAAATCGACCCAAATGTCACAAAAATAACGTATTAATATCGGGAAATAAATCGAAAAAGTACGATTCCTATGGGGAAATTTTAATCAAATGCTTCTAAAATCAAAAACATATATAATTTCTGTGATTTTAAACGTTCCAATAAAGTTTTCACCAAGATCGAAAAAAAAAAGGGCCGTTTGCCAAATATGACGGAAGTGTCTCATTAAAAATTAAAGCGCAAACAGGTAAAGAGAAGCTAAATTTTTGGTGGGGGTCAGTGAAATTGAAGTCTTCGCATCGCTCATCCAACCAGAGAAAAGGTTGTTCTCAATTTGACACATGGGGATGTATACCTTCAACTGAACATCAAAATTTATGTTAGTAGAATATACCAAATATGATGCCTTAATTGCGCACGCAATTTCATCCCACCCAATCATATCAATTAGCTTCTATCATAAACGGTGACAAAACTTTCTAAATTTCTCAAAGTAATTTATTTAACAAAATTCCATTCTCATCATACACATTTCGTTTATTTTTATTCAAATAAATACTTTTGTTTTGCTATTACTTTCATTACCATCATTTTAAAAATCTAATATACCTACACATAGAAAAACCAATATAATCTTTAAAAACCAAACCATTTAGTCATTTCATTCACTTTCAATATCACATTCGGCGCAATATGACCTAGTAGGTCGAAGTGCCTATGTTTCTCACGTCGTCGTCCCAGCTATTTCTGGGGGCTTTAAATGTCCTAACTTGTGACGCGTTCTTAATCCATATAAAACAAAACCCCACGTTTCCTATTGTTAATATGATTAGCTAATAGTGGGGCTATAGTGTAAAAGTGTGGAAAATTAAACCATGTCAATTTAGCATTGTGCCTTGAAAATAACACTCGGGTTAGTCTGGGCCCGGGGTAGAATTGGCGCAGAGCATGGCTCTGCTAATCATACAAGGCGATTAAAAAACAAAAGTTCACCTCGCTAACATCAACAAGGAGAGGGATATATTACTTCCAATATGACCTAACCGGTTGAAGCGCCCTAGTTTCCCACGTAGTCGTTTGGGTACGTCATAGTCGTTTGCCTAACGTTGTCAACGTCTTGGGCCCAAAACAACCTACATGAAACGTTTCCCTGAGAATCACTATATGAATAACACAAAGTTTTGTATTAATAAACACAATATTTTGATGCCAGTTTTGAGTTTAGCTTAGCTAGTTCCGGGCCCGAAAAATGTTCGAATATGATACTTGATAGACCGAAACTTCCCTCCAACCATGTGTTTAACATTCATCTTGCCGTCACGACCTTGAAGTCTTAGAGGGGTCATGTTTTTCTTTTGGCATCGATCACTACGTTCGTCTTGGGGCAACGCCGCCTTCCCACGGGGAGTAGCCGGCACTGTTCACGTGTACCTCTTGCATTTTTGCCGGGACCTGGTTACTCACATCAGTGTGTTGTATCCAGGGTGAAACATTGGTTTAAGCGCGCTTTTTATGTAACGTATTTTTAATTCAGTAATGATTGACTGACGTTTCGTTTTGACCGACATGGCAAATGGGACTGGGTAGAATTGTCACAGCGCATGACTCTGCTACTCGGTAGAAGGCGATAAAAGCGTCGTCTTGCAACCATCAGCCAGACTAGCACTGACGGTCGTCGTTGCCACCTTCCCTTGACGACCTCCCTGACGACGACGACGATTATGATAAAACGAACGATAACAAAGACGATGATGACCGCGACGTGTGAACCCCCATTCCTCCCCCTATTCGTGGCGGGTTCTGACTAGCATATGCCCTTCCTCCCCATATTCCTAAAGGCTAGAGTGGTGCATTATGACCTAACGGTTGACACGCCTTTAATCCAAATAAACTAAACTAGGAAACGCTCAGTTGGACGCGTTGATAAGCGAGCACGTGCTATAGCTAGACCCACATTGCCACATTTTTTTTTTAAATTTTTTAAAATTTGCGACGTTTGCTGTCCACAGGGCCATGTTTCCAATTTTATTTTTATTGCCAAGTATTTGGGTAAACCCGTGTGTAAACCTTTACTTTGTGAACAAAATCCACCGCCATCTAGAGGACCTTGACTCCTTGGGAAAACTATTTGTTGACAAATAATGACTGCTTCCTCGAAAGTATTTTGTTACTTCTAGTGGCAGTGCATTAAAAAAACTTCGCGCGTCTTTTCGTTGCCATGGCAACGTTACTTTTGTTATAATGTAATTTCCATCTACCTACTTATCGGATCAAAATAAAATTAAAACATATTCGTGACCGGACGGACTTCTAAAATGATTTTGGGGCTATCTCAGATTTTTGTCCCCGTTAAGTTTTAGAAAAAAACTTTCGATTAACTTTAATGTAACTTTTAAACTTTTGAACGTTTTTTGCCACAAAAACTAATGGAAATTCAATCGAGAACGAAGCTTGGGGATGGTAAAAATTTTTCAACCTCGATCCGAGCCTCCGGTCGAAAAAAACGTTATGGCGAGACAAACAAACAAACAAAAAAAAAAAAAAAAACCAAACAAAAAAAAAAAAAAACAACAAACACAAAACAAACAAAAAAAAAAAAAAAAAACCATTGCTAATTTTTTCGGCAGAGTAAAATTTGGAAACGCTCGCTTTCGCTCGCTTAACTAAAGAACTTGTTTTACTTTCTTAAATCAAGAATGTATTATCAAAATTTTTTCCCAAGCACATCTTTTTTTATTCAGCAATTGTTTCCTTTGCTTTTTTTATTATCTCAATTATTTTTTTCCTTATTAAAACACAGCTTAAACTCATTTCATAACCTTACAATGCCCAGCCAGCGTAATATTTCCTTACCGTTATAAGCGCCCTAGTTTCTCGCGGCGTCATTCCTGGTTGTTTTTCCTCCCCCCCCCCCCCCGTCTGGGCCCGTCGTAGAATTTGGCGCACAAGACGATTCTAGAGAAAAAGTCCATCTCGCAAACATCAGTTTGTAGGAAGGGTAGTATTTTACTCCCCGAAACAAGATGCGAGCTCTGGCAAACGTCGTCGGGGACCTTGTCCCCTTCCCTTGACGACCCTTCGACGACGATGACGACAATGACACCACGAACAATGACAAAGACAGTGACGACGGCGACGTGACGTGAGAACCCGTTTTCCTTCCCTTACCCATGGCTGTTCCGACCAAAGCATGGGCTCCTTCTCCCCCCTTTCCCTGGGGTTATAGTGGTGCAATAAACCCAACTGAGGACTCGTCCTTAACACAAATAAACCAAACCAATATGTATATATTAATTAAATGTACTCGGTTTTTTTGGTTATAATGCCACGTATAAATTTTTTGTTAGGCCACGTTTCGATGATATTATTCACTCATCATCTTTAGGACTAATAAAAACTTTAAAATAAAAAAAAACGAAAACTTAAAATTACTATTGATAAATACTGAACATTAATTAATTAAAATTAATTGATTCATTCATTTTGACGAACCCGGGTTCGATCCCCGGTGTTTGTCACTTTTTTTTTCATTTTCTGTCTAATTTACAACATAAAATATAAATAAATGTTAATTTCTATTAGGTTTAAAAGCGATGTGCAGAAAAAGTAGGCCTACCGTGGCTGTGCGCATGCAAAAGGTCCTCCCCCCGCGCATGTTGACTGTTTACAAAGCGTGTGAAGGTCGTGATTAACCCGAGCCAAAACAAACCAAATCGATCAGCCCTGCCGCTGATTGAACACTTGCAAAGAAATACTTGGACACTCGCCCGGTATTAAAATACCATTTGACGTAAGTTATACAGGCACCACTGGGGTATACGTTTACCCACTACCAAACACGTGTGCATGCCTAACGCACGCAATTTGATTTCTCCCAATGATATGATGATATGAAGAACTTCTGTCATATGAAAGCGGCGACAAACTTTCTAAATCTCTCATTCAAATTAATTAATTTACCAAAATTTAATTGACATCATAAGTTACACATATTTTTGTTTATTTATCTATTTCCATTCAAATAAATAACCTTTGTTTTGTTATGTTGTTGTGTATGTGTATGTTTTGCCCGAGGTTGAATGGGCCCAGAGCATGGCTCTGCAATCGTGCAATCTGCAAAAGGCGATTCAAAAAGAAAAAGTCCACCTTAAAAACTCAGATAGTAAGAGGGGAGTATATTACTCCCCGAAACTAGAGGGCGAGCTCTGGCAAACATCGTCTAGGACACCTCCCCCCTTTTCCTTCATGACCTTCCCGTCGACGATGACAATGACACAACGAATGATGAAAAAAGAAAATGCGACCGCGTCGTGAGAAAACCCCCTTTCCTCCCCTTACCCGTGGCTGGTTCTGATCAGCATTGGCCCCTTCTTCCCATATCCCCTAGATTAGAGTGGTTCATTATGACCTAACGGTTTTTCGCGTCCTTAAAAAAAAACTGTAGACCGGCGCCCTTAATACAAATAAACAAAATAAAAATAAACAAACCATTTACCCCATTTCATTTAACATTCAATATGAAAACGCGGCGCAATATGACCTAACCTGTTGAAGCTCCCTAGTTTCTCCACGTCGTCGTCGTAGTTATTATGAGTTTTTTATTCGAATCACAGTGATGCTAACACTCTTTGATTTTGAGAGTGTTTTTTTTACACTATTCGTTTTATCGCTCATTGCGAAGATACATGCATCTCGACTCTTCACATGTTTTATTGCCTATAAACCTTTATGTTTCAAGTTTTTTAAAAGTTGGTAATAGTGGAAAAAAGTGTTGGGAACGAATACATTGAGTGTATATAGTGCTACCGGTCGATCGGTTTATTACCAAGGAACTTGAGAGGCTGATTCGAACCTAGCGTGGGTATTGTTTTTTTTATCCTTTTCCTGATTTGTAACAAAAAATCCATCCAACTTTTTGACTTACTGGCTGAACAGTTAATACACAAAACTAGGCTTATATATGTTAGGTGGGATGTAAACGTGTACATGTTGGGACAAAATAATAATATTTATACACAACAGGCCCCGACTGGGCCCGGGGTAAATTGGCCCAGAGGCATGGCTCTGCTAAATCGTACAAGGCGATTCAAGAGAAAAAGTTTCCCCCTCACAAACATCAGCTAGTAAGAGGGGAGTTATATTACTCCCCGAAACTAGAAGTGAGCTCTGGCAATCGTCGTCGGTGACACTTTCCCTTTCCCTTGACGACCTCCCCGAAAGACGATGACATGACTAAACGAACGATGACAAAGCATTGACGGGCCGGGGGACGTGAGGACTCCCCCCTTCCCTCCCCTTACCCGTGGTTGGTTCAGCCCAGCATGGCCCCTCCTCCCCATCACCTAGGCTGAGTGGTGCATTATGACCTAACGGTTGACGTGCCTATAATCCAAATAAACCAAAAGTATATACAAATATCAATATATAATATATCATAGGGGTATTACATAAAACATAGCTTATAATATCGCCACAACAGCGACTATCTTCCCACGTGCTCCAGGTTTGCCCCCCGTGTTACTGCTGTTGTGCGCCGTAAAAACCCAAGATGCTGCTATTTTTAAAACTCTCCCCTCCTCTTCTCTCTCTCTCTCTCTCTTTCCTCTCTCTTCTCCCCCCCCCCCTTTCTATTGTACTTACTACCGGGTTAAACAAGCTGGGAGTTTTTAAGGTTTTTAAAAGATTAAGTTAAAGTTGGATAAAAGTTTTGGAAAAAACAAATTGGGCTATTCGTAGCAAAATGTACCACGTTAGATGCCTTACGCACCCAATTTGATCCCTTCCAATCATATGAAGAACTTCTATCATGTGATAATGGGCGACAAAATTTCAAAATTTTCTCATTGAAAGTAATTTATCTAAAATCAATTTTTATTCACAAAAACACATTACAATTTCCATTACTAAAATGTATGTCATTTTCTTTTGTCCCTCCAGTTCTTTATAAACTCCAGAAAACAATATAATCATCAAACACAAGTCTTAACTTATTTCATTAACTTTCAATATCATAGGTGGTGCAATATTACCTAACCGGTTGAAGCGCCCTAGCTTCTCACGTCGCCGTCACATCCGTTCGAACCTTTCACTACCTCCCCGACCTCGACGAAGACGACGCCCAGGAGAACACGAACAATGACAAGGACGATGACGTGAGAACCCCCTTATTCCTCCCTCTACCCGTGGCTATGTTCCGATCAGTCTGGTAATATCCATCCCAAATCCCCTAGGCTATAGTTTGCGCATTATGATTTATCGGTTGACTCGCTCTTTAACTTAATGAATCCGAAAAAAATCTCACCCTTTAATTCTCTGTACTTAAAAGGTCTTTTACCCCCCCCCCCCCCCCCACATAATCTATAGCATAATACTGCACACCAATTTTTCAATTTTTTGGGGTCCTGAAATTTGCGAAAATTGGCGTTTTGGGAAATTATCAGCTTTAACCTGCTTCTATTTTGTTCCACATAGATACTAGAGCATCGTACAAATCTAAAATGACGCTTTATAACATCGTGTCTTGAAACTGTGCACAAATTTACAATCAAACACGCAAAAGTATGCATTCCAAAACCACACCCCTTCTTGGTAATCAGCCTATTTTGACCGAACCGCTTGCCCAAATTGTAAAACAAAATAAGGATTTACAGAAAAGGCTGCCGAGTACGTCAATAATGGCTAATATAGCCTATTTTGTATAAAAATCCTCCGAGGTCACGGGGCATAGAGATCGCCCCTATGGTATTTCTTATTGGAGATTTTTGCCGATGGGCTAAAAATATGCCAAGTTTGACATTTTTGGAGGGGTCATGGTGGACCCAATAATTTTTCTGTTGATTTCTATAATCATAACTATTTAGCCTGAATGAAATATAATTTTTAAGTTTAGTAGGTGAATACCCCTTTAATCTAAATAAAGTAAAAAATGGTTTTTGTGGTTTAAGTTTGAAAGTTACAACGGCGTTATAAAATCAAATTTGGGACAATTCGTGTCTTTTATATATTTTATAAGGATTAATACGTCTACTTTTTTTAAAATCAATCCATGCCAAATATAATTCATTAATTTCTCCAGAGGTATTGATTTCGTTAAATGTCCTGCTCTGTAATCATTCATCCTTAACCTTAATCTTAACCGTCCTTCAATGCGTGCATCGTAACTAGCACCATTACTATTGGCACCAGCACATTACATTGCATCGCGTGGTGACACTATTTTAACTTGACCCTGTTGTTCTGTCATTTAAACTTGCCGGAAAACCCAATATGAACAAAATTCCACCATATTATTATTATTGTATATTATTATTATTATTATTATTATTATTATTATTATTATTATTATTATTATTATTATTATTATTATTATTGTGTACATAAAAGTATAAATGAAACATGCATGTTTTATTGTTTTAAAGTGCATTTGGTAATACTCGCCTTTTTGAAGTTTTTTTTATGTTGCATAAAATATGTTAATCCAGTTTAAACTATAATTTTATGGGCCTGGGGTAAAATTTGGCCCAGAGTATAGCTCAGCGAATCGTAAAAGGCGAGGATAGAGACAAAGTCCATCTCGCAAACATCAGTATAGGAAAGAGGGGAGTATATTGCTCCTCGAATCTCGATGCGAGCTCTGGCAACCGTCGTGACGCCATGACGAGCTCCTCGACGACAATGAAAATGACACAACGAACGATGACAAAGACGATGACGCCTGCGACGTGAGAAACCCCCCTTTCTCCCCTTAAACGTGGCTGGTTCTGACCAGAATGGGCACCTCCTCCCCATATCCCCTAGGCTAGAGTGGTGCATTATGACCTAACGGTTGACGCGTCCTTAATCCATATAAACAAGTATACATAAAACCGTAAATAAAACATGCTATTTTATTGTGTTATAGTTCATTTGTTAAAATACATTTTTTTGACGAAAAATCGAAATTGTTTTTGATGGACTTACATAAAATATGTTAATTTAGTTTAGGCTAAACTAATTTTTTATCTTTGAAACTATTTCTTCCACACCTTAACTATGTATATGTGTGTGCAGTTAGTTCCAGGGTATGTTTTTATTGCGTTGTAACTATTTTATATCTATATAATTTCTTCTGGTTAATGATGCATTCGTTGTTTTATACAATTTTATCTTATTTACTAACCTTATCCCTGATAGTTTTGTGGAAGGTGACTTTACAAAAAAACTAGGTGTTACAGAAAGATGTGTAATAGGAACCATATAATAATTTCAAGATAACGTTGTGACACGTGTTTTATAGAAGTTATATAGTTTTTGTTCATGTTACGTCTACTCTAATCAGTTATTACAACACTGTTTTATGAAGGAGGACAATAAAATTAAAATAAACTACACAATTGAACTAAAAAATAATGAACTGTAGTTATTAGATCATTTTGAAATAATTATATTACAAAAGTGTATAATGAGAAAAAAATTTGATAATATATTCAAATATTATATTAAAAAAGTGAATTGAAATAACTTAAAAGTTATTGTATAAATTAGGAAAAATAAAAATAATTTACTTATCACTAAATTCACTAAAATTTTGATACAAATATTCGCTACAAAGAACTATGCGTTCAAGAAACGTGTGCGACTGTCGCCATTTTGCCTTGTTTATAAATACTTCTCGTTGACATAGTTTATATCAGTAAGTCCGGCGCTGAGAACGTGTCTGCTACTGGCTTGGAGTCAGTACTCTGCCAAGATCTGGCCGTGCTGGTCGCTCTCCTAGTGTTGCGTGTTGCGGCCATGAAGGAGCAGCTCAGGGCTGAAACCCTCGTCACAGTCGGTAACTCACACTCGATCCGAGCATAACTTAGTTCACGCGCGGTCGTAGATCGCTACTCGCGTTCACAAACTACACATCTTGATGGATGCTGCTACTCTGAAGACAGAACGTCTTATTTATTTACGAGGATAATAACAAAGAAAGTGATTAGATGGAAATCAATCATCTTAGCGGGGTGTTAAACAAAGGAAGTGTACCGGTGATTTTTTAAAAGTATTTTAAAAGTTGAGTTGAGTGAGTGATTTTTTATATTTATACAATTCATTTTGCATACTTAAGCTGTTTGTAGTGAGGATCGTCTCAAAAACGGCGTATTTTTATATTTTTAATATTATTAAGAATATTTGTGGATAAAAGAATTCCTCTTACATTTTCCATTATTTCGATTGTATGTAAAGTAGTGTTTTGTGATTTGTGTTTTCGTGTGTTGGATTAAATATACATAAAAGTGATAGTGATTGTTGTTAAGTTTGGTGATTGAATGACTACTATGTCCGTCTGCTGAAGACACGACTAGCAATAAACCGACATCTGTAAGTACCTTTTGTTTACTTTTGTTTATACTTACTTCTTTATGGCTTCTTTACGTTCATATATTTCTTTAATTACTTACTTTATTTCGGATATAAAACGAGTTTCTGTTTACTTTTCTCTCAAATAATTTTTAATCATCAAACACTATTCACTCATTTCATAACTTTCAATATTATCACAGGCGGCGCAATATGACCTAACCGGTTGTAGCGCCCTAGTTTCTCACGTCGTCGTGGTTGTCTAACACGTATGTTTTGTCTTTAAATTTATAAGTAGACCTGATTATAATTTAATGAATTTTCTTAAATTTCCGCATTTATTTTTGGACTGTCATAGATACCTTCTTATTTTGTGTGTATATCTAGTTACTTACATATTTTGATTTTTTAATTTGATTTTCTTTCATTTGTATACTCCTGTATTAATCAGTTTTTTTATGTGAATACGGTATACACGTGAAATTAATTAAATTAATACACGTGAAATTAATTAAATTAAATTAAATCGGAAAAAGTCAGTATACTTAAGTGTGTTCTAGTGAAACTATGCAATCTCAAAGGATTGGACTATTTCGTACGTTTAATAGTAATTATGCCCATATCTTTGGTAACTTGCGAGTTTAAAGAAACTAAAAATTTATTTTTGGCAGCTTGTCGAGGGTTTTGTAACCACACATCCATACATCATTGCCAGATTCTAAATATGGATTTAGTTCCTCCGCTTGTTGCATGCCTCCATGTAACTAACTATTATAGCTCAACTGCACGGGGAAATGGGACCGGTCCTCAAGTAAATAACTTTTCTTTTGCTGTTACTATCACCACCACCCCGTCTGGGCCCGGGGTAGAATTGGCCCAGAGCATGGCTCTGCGAATCGTAAAAGGCGATTCAAGAGAAAAGTCCACCTCGCAAACATCAGCTAGAAAGAGCGGAGTATCTTACTCCCCGAAACTAGAGGCAAGCTCTGGCAATCGTCGTCGGGGACCTTGCCCTCTTCCCTTGACGACCACCCGGCCCGGTGGACAAATGACAAGCCCACGAACGATGACAAAGACAATGACGACCAAGACGTGAGAAACCCCCCTTCTTCCACTTAACCGTGGCTGGTTCTGACCAGCATGGGCCCCTCCTCCCCCCCCCCCCCTTAGGCTAGAGTGGTGCATTATGACCTAACGGTTGACGCGTCCTTAATACAAATAAACAAAAAAAAACCATCACCACCAGAATTTTCTTTTCTAAACAAAGAAAATAATGTAATACCAAACACACTCTCAGCTAACACTCATCGCATGCGGCGCAATATGACCTAACCGGTGGAAGTACCCTAGTTTCTCACGTCGTCGTCGAAAACTTTTTCTTGCTGGCTGAAAAGAAAAAAACTTTTTAAAACTTTTATTTTCGTTCTTTAACATTGAACGGTAGATAAAACTTGCATATAAGATCGTTTTTCAATGCATTTTCAAAAACATTACTTTTAGTTAAGCCTTACAAGTTTCCTTAAATAATCGTAATATAAATAAAATAAAAATACAATTAACCCAAATAAAAACGTTATCACTAACAGACACTAACGCAATTTGTTCCGTCCGTAATTACTACTTTTGTCATTAAAGTTTCAAACTCATTTAAGTAAAACTGACAACCTAGATTGCTGCTATGTAGATAAAATTTAAACTCGAGCTTAAATTGGATTCTGATTTGTTTTACCCAGCAGAGCTTGCCGAGCACAATGCGCGCACTCAGGTGTTGATTTCTGATGAACCGTTGGAATCATTGCCATAGCATATTTTCATATTTTCAAAATAATAGCTCTATATGAATTGTTGCCTATGCTTTTAATATTCTGTAATATTGGTATAAATAAATGTGTTTCTAATGCCAATTTTGTGTGTTATTTCCGAAGCTTAAGAGACAACTAATTTTTTATTTCTCTTTTCTTTTCCTTCAGACTGTAAAGACAGTTCCCTGCTCTCAGACGTACAAGCGAGGAGGGGGGGGGGGGCTGCTTCCTGCATTTGGTCAAAGATCTATGTTGAACTTATATAAAATTTACCAATGGTTTCTTTTCATGCACACATGTTTTATTTAGTGTCTCGAGGTATAGTCAATACAGCAATATTCTCCCTGTGTGCGTATAAGAGCTTTTCTATAACTGCCAATCATATCAATATCATTGCCAAATTTTGCATGATTGTTAGTAAAGTACTTTAATATTTATTTCCGTACGTGGTTGCAAAAAATAAGTCTAAAAGATCTATTGCGATACATAAGTCCAAAAGATGTAAAAATGTGAAATCCAAAACATGGATTTCAATTCTCGAAATTCTCACCAAATTGTTTATCTTATACGATAAAACCAAATTAATCTGCTAGTTAACATTGATATAAACGTTGATATCCCGTATGAAAATACCCAAAGTTGACCAAAGTGGAGTTAATTACGGATATTTAACAATTTGTTAATTCAAAATCAATTAATTTATTTAGGAATAGGCCTACGCATACTGGATAAAATAGATTTATTCTTTATTAACGATAGTGTGCAATTTTAAAACCGTTAACCCTAGAGAAACTAAAAAAAAAAAGATCTGAGCGCTTAAGAGTCAACTATACTTATCTGAAACTTTGTTGGGAACTTTTTCTGCTTCCAGTTGTCATCCGATCGAGATACAATGTTGTGTAATTGTTAAGCAAAGATATGGCCACTCTTCTATAGTCATAGATTACCAAACATCATTGCGCATTTCGCACAAAATAAATTCCGAAATTTACCAATTTTAATGACTTTACAAAAATCCAAAATTCCTCAAAATCAATTTAATTTATAATGATTTTTTTATGGTTTATGAGCCTCTATGGAATACTTCATATATACGACCATAACATATGTGCAAAAGCTAGTAACAATCCGATAAAAACTGGCTTCAGGAAAACTTACAGCTCCGCGCCAGCCTCTGCGACTGTTGCAAATGTTTGATATTGTGTTCAGCCAACCGGAAACGACCTCCGTTTTTTTACGCCCTCAAGTCTCCTTCACAGCATTAAGCGAATCATTATGAATCCTTCCTTCAGCCGAGGTGAGCAACAAAGATTGTTTACGAATGTGGTGATTACTCTATTGATAATTACTAATACGGTGCATTATGCGCTGCCTTCCATATTTCTACTGTCATAGTGTTGAGTAACTGTTTATAAAGACTGCAATTATTGCAACTTACCTTGAAGAGAATGTGTAAGTATTATATATCTCACCCGCTCTCGCACACAAACACACAACAAAATATCTGAAAATTTGCAGATTTGCTGTCTCAGAGTTTTTGCAAACCTTATATTCGATTAAAATGGGATCAACATCAGCTAGTATTTAGATGAGTATATTACTCCCCGAAACTAGATGCGAGCTCCCAGTCTTGGGGAGGAACGCGTTCCGGGTTCCTTTTTCAGGAACTTCTGTGGGAACGCGTTCCTTTTCTTAGATCAGGAACTTGACGTCAAAGTTACTATTTCGTGGGAACTTGGAACGAATTTAACGTTCCTTTATAAGTTCCTTTCGCCGTCGTAATCCCGTCGAATTTCAGTATCTTTTATCGTAAACTGCAGTATGAAAAATATATTGTGACATCTTGTTTTCGAAAATGGCGCCACCCTCGTCAGATGGCATGGGACTTATTTTAATAAATAAGAATAATGATAAATTAACTTTAATCACATTTATTATTATTAAAATCAGTGATGGTATGAGGAACATGAAAATAACTCAGTTCCTTTTTGAGGAACGAGGAACGTCTCAGTTCCTTTTTAGGCAGAAGTAACTTAACTTTTCAAAGTTCCTTTTTGGGGGGAACGTGCCCAAGACTGCGAGCTCCAACAGTCTTCGTCGGGGACCACTCCCCCTTCCTTTGACGATCTCCCCGACGACGACGACGACGACGACGACGACGACGACGACGACGTCCATGAAAACGACGACGACGACGACGACGACGACGACGACGTCCATGAAAACACGAACGATGACAAAGAAAATGATGACCACGACGTGAGAATTTTCCCACTTTCCTCCCTAACCCGTGACTGGTTCTGACCAGGACGGGACTTTCCTCCCCACATCCCCTAGGCTAGAGTGGCGCATTATGAGCTAACAATTTACGTGCCCTTTATCCAAATAAACTAAAATGCACTTACTACAGATTTTTATTTTGCGTACATTTATTTATACATTGGTTATATTAATTGAATTACACTCCATAAACACCTACAACATCTCTGGCGGCGCAATATGACCTAACCGGTTGAAGCGCCCTAGTTTCTCACATCGTCTTCGTTAATTTTGTGTGCTTCGTATAGATTTGTTTCAAAGCAATATAAAAAAACTTAGCCTAAGTTTCTTCAAAGTTTGTTTTTCTATCTCTTTCTTGTCTCCCTTCATCTTAGCTTTTTGTTTCCCCGCCTTCCTGTCGTTATGAGGTTGCGCTTGTTTTTTCTTTCTTGTCTCCCTTCATCTTAGCTTTTTGTTTCCCCGCCTTCCTGTCGTTATGAGGTTGCGCTTGTTTTTTCTTTCTTGTCTCCCTTCATCTTAGCTTTTTGTTTCCCCGCCTTCCTGTCGTTATGAGGTTGCGCAACGCGTAGGATGATAAATATCCTTGTAATTTATATTCATTATTATTTCATTTCCTGTCACTATTCTCGTTATTGTTGTCGTGAGCTGCCCCTGTTGATCGTAAGGTCAACGGTGGAGGTACTTAGCATACGCCATACTTGTTTTTATTTTCTATTACCTGTACATTCTTTATGTTTTCAAGGTTGTTTTACGATGATACCTACGATGTAACAAATAACAATATTGTTTCATTTGTATTCTATTGTATTCAGGTTTAAACAAAGACAACACGGTAGAAAACAAAGACGTACCCCCCCCCATTTTTCTTCCCGGTACCCGTCCATGTCTGGGCCCGGGGTAGAATCTGGCCCAGAGCTTGGCTCTGCTAATCGTAAAAGACGAGAAAAGAGATAAAGTCCATCTCGCAAACATCAGCTAGTAAGCGCGGAGTATATTACTCTCTGAAACTAGAGGCGAGCTCTGGCAATCGTCGTCGGGGACACCTTCCCTTTCCCTTGACGACCTCCCCGACGACGATGACAATGACACAACAACAAACGATGTCAAAGACGATGTCGACCGCGACGTGAGAAACCCCCATTTCTCCCTCTACCCGTGGCTGGTTCTTACCAGCATGGGCCCCTCCTCCTCATCCCCTAGGCTAGAGTGGTGCATGATGACTTAACGGTTGACGCATCCTTAATCCAAATAAACCACATCCCTGTTTTTCTTCCTGCTACCCGTCCATGTCTGGGTCCGGGGTAGAATCTGGCCACGGACGAGAAAAGAGGTAAAGTCCATCTCGCAAACACCAGAGCATGGTAAGATGGGTATAGTTTATACCCCCGGACCTAAAGGCGGGCTCTGCCAGTCGTCGTCCCCTTTGAAAAGATATACAAAGTTATTAACTAAGTAATGAACTACGATACATAGCAGGAGGCGCAATATGACCTCTAACTGTTAAAACGTCCTTTAAAGGGGTTATAGTAACTCAAAAAAATATTTTTTACCACATGATCTATAGCACAACACTACACTAAAATGACAGTTTAAAAAATTATTTCTTGTAACTGTGATTAAACACGAAATTTTCAATTTTTTTGATCCAGAAATTTGCAAAAATTGGTGTTTTGGGAAATTTCTTAAATCGGCTTTAACCTGCTTCTTTTTTGGTCCACATAGATACTAGAGCATAGTACCAATCTAAAATGCCCATTTTTTACATCGTGTCTTGAAACTGTGCCAAAATATACCCTCAAACATGCAAAAATATGCATTCCAAAATCACACCTCATCTTGGTAATCAGCATATTTTGACCGAACTTCTTGCCCAAATTACAAAACAAAATATAGAGAATTTACAGAAAAGGCTATAGAGTACGTCAATAATGGCCAATATTTTTTTGGATCAAAATCCTCCAAGGTCACGGGGCATAAAGATCGTCCCCATGTTATTTGTTATGGGAGATTTTTGCCGATGGGACCTAGCTCGAAAAATGTCATGTTTGACAATTTTTGGGAGGTCATGGTGGCCCTAATAATTTTTCTGGAAATTGCTAAATTCATTACTAGTTAGCCTGAATGAAATATATTTTTTGAGTTTAGCGCCTAAATACCCCTTGACTAGATACATCCATATTCTTTATGTCTACCCGCCAGTTGTGTATAAGCTAAGAAAACACTTTCTTTGGTGTAATGAGAATTTTTTTTATTTTGCTAAATTAGCCTTATTACTCACATCTGTTATCGTTTCGGCTACTTTTCTTTTGTAATCTTTATCATCAAACTCACCATAAACTCATTTCTTCAACATACGTTAATACAACAGGTTTCGCTATACGACCGAACCGGCTGAAGCGCCCTAGTTCCTCACGTAGTCATTTTAAATTTGTGACTCGTCCTTTATCCAAAGTGAGGGAGTATTTCACACGAATCCATAGAGGCGGGCTCTGACAATCGTCGTCCCTTTTGAAAAGATATACAAAGTTATTAACTAAGTAATGAACTACGATATAGCAGGAGGCGCAATATGACCTAACTGTTGACGCGTCCTTTGACTAATCCAATTATTTATGTCTAGGCCTACCCGCCAGTCGTGTAAGCTAAACAAAACACTTTCTTTGATGCAAGGAGAATCTTTTTAATTTTGCTAAATTAGCCTATTACTCACATCTCTTATCACTTCGCCTACTTTTCTTTCGTAATCTTTGTCATCAAACTCACCATAAACTCATTTCTTTAACTTACATTAATATAACAGGTTTCGCTATACGACCTAACCGGCTGAAGCGCCCTAGTTTCTCACGTAGTCATTTCAGGGTTGTGACTGTAAATGTTAACGCGTCCTTAATCCATATATATATATAATTGGCCAAGAGCATGGCTCTGCTATCATCGTAAAAGGCGAGAAAAGTGGAAAAGTCCATCTCGCAAACATCAGCTAGTATGTGAGGAAGTATTTTACACTCCGAAACTAGAGGTGGGCTCTGACAATCGTCGTCGGGGACACCTCCCCCTTCCCTTGAAGACCTCCACGACAACGATGACAATGACGATGATGACCGCGAAGTGAGATCACCCCCCCCCCCTCCTTCCTCCCCCTACCCGTGGCTGGTTCTGATCAGCATGGGCACTTCCTCCCCATATCCCCTAGGCTAGAGTGGCGCATTATGACCTAATGGTTGACGCGTCCTTAATCCAAATAAATTTTTTTTTTTTTAAATTATAAACTTAGAAAACAATATAATCATCATAAACTCTTATTTTATTGGATGAGCGAAGCGAAGACTTCAATTTCACCGACCCCCCAAAAAATGTAGCTCGGTTGTTTTTTTGTTTGTTTTTTGTTTGTATGTTTTCTTTTTTTCTGTCTGTTTGTTTGTTCGCTCTCTACCGGGCAAACGCGGCATATGCGATCTTGATGAAAATTTGAGGGGACCTTCGAAATCTCTGAACTTACACTTGCTACGTTTTTGGGTACAATCGAAGAAATATTCCTCATGAATATCGTACTTATACGATTTTTTTCGATTTTTAGTGCGATATTTTCGTGACATTTGGGCCGATTCTGACCAAACGGGTGGGGCTACAACGTTCATATTTCACATGGACACTAAGGTAATGGTGATGTATTGCTTTCTGAAAGAAAAAGTTGAAAAAGTTAGCCAGAATCCATGGAATAAAGGTTTTAATATGAGTTTTTAAGGTTTATTTTCACAATTATTAAGTAACAATAGAAACTTGACAACAATCACCTACAATGCATTAAAAAAACACTTGCAAAGGAAAAGTGGTCTTACGCAAACTAAAAACTTACAAAAAAAGCTCATCCATCAACGCGGCGGGACTTAAGCGTTTTCCTCCCCTTACCCGTGGCTGGTTCTGACCAGCATGGGCCCCTTCCTTCCCCCCCCCCCCCCCTTCGGCTAGAGTGGTGCATTATGACCTAACCGGTTAAAGCGCCCTAGTTTCTCACATGCTTTTTGTAGCCATTGAACTCGACTTATAACCTGCCATCTACTTCCTGTTATACCCTTGAATATGCCGACCCCTGGGACCCCCACACCGTCGTGACCTTGGCTCGCGGCTGTTTTCCTTGGCTGTGTAACACACTTAATAATAGTTTCTCTCTGTAACATTGAAAACACTCGTATTTATATCAGGCGCATCTGTTTTTATTTATAGAGGCCAAAGCGTGAAAGAGTTGTAGATAGTTTTATTGCAACGAGGCTGAAGGGGGCGTTGTGGTTTTATCTGCACATATTATTTACTACGGTACACTGTAAATCCAAAAGGTCTATGTGGGTCGTATTGAGGGTAGATAGATATAGGCTAAGGGTAGAATATTCTACCCGGGTCGGAAAGGGTATTAAGAGGTGGAAAATTCATCTTAATAAGGAATAATTTTTATCAAAAACCCAACAAGGTTTAATAATTGACCACAATCGACCCAAACCTCTAAGGTAGATTAGGATAATCGGGGTTCGAACCCGAGTCTCCCACATTCCAAGTAGGCGCCTTAGACAACTAGACCACCGAGACGGTAACTATTTAAACTGAATGTAGGCCTAGTTGCATTATAGATCTGAATGGATGGATCGGGATGGATATTTTAACTTTTGAATTGTATTAAATATTAACAATTACACATACGGGGTTTCCCGACTAACCAAATCGAGAAATAAACCCTCGCTCATATCTGCGTAAGGTGATGACATTCTAAATAATGTTTGTTTGGTCATTTCAAAGGCAAGAGATATTCGTTGCAGTATTTTTCCATCCCATCCATTCAGATCTATAATTCAACTACAATTTAGAAGTTAAATAGTTACCGTCTCTGTGGTCTAGTTGGCTAAGACGCCTACCTGGAATGTGGGAGACTCGGGTTCGAACTCCAATCGAGATTGATTTTTTAACTTCTGAATTGTATTAAATATATTAACAATTTTACCTACGGGAGTGCTTCCCGACCAACCAAATCAAGAGACTAAGATATATATATATTGTCTAAATGTTGAATCTCTAGAAACGTACATTTACCCGTTACTAGCAATTACTTCCTCTTCCTCATCAAATGATTTATAGCTTGGTTGGACGCACCGAGATCACTGTCAGAAGTATGTGTGTCTGAGTATTCTGTAAATCTTTTGTCGTTTGTTGCCGAGTGTCTTGACAGCGTCCTGGCAGATGTGACATCCTGTAGGACGGAGTTTTGACAGCCGACTGGCCTGAGTGTTTCTAGTTTGTTCTATTTCACACTATTATGTCATTGAGTATAACTGTAGGGTCCATCGGCTATGCTATCTTTAGTTTGAACGATATGAGGCAAACGAAAATTTACTAAACATTGACTAAAATTTAAATGAACACCCTTGCCTAAATCAGTTAGGTACTCTTTCTTGTGTTTGATGCTTATATTAAAGCAAAAGTGCACTTGAATTTTATATTAAATAACCCCCGTCTGGGCCCGGGGTAGAATTGTCCCAGAGCATGGCTCTGCTAATCGTACAGGGCGATTCAAGAGAAAAAGTCCACCTCGCAAACATCAGCTAGTAAGAGTGGAGTTTAGTATACTGCACGAAATTAGAGGCGAGCTCTGGCAATCGTCGTCGGGGACCTTGCCCCCTTCCCTTGACGACCCCCCGGCAACGATGACAATGACACAACGAACGATGACAAAGACGATGACGACCGCGACGTGAGAAACCCCCATTCCTCCCCTTACCCGTGGCTGGTTCTGACCAGCATGGGCCCCTCCCCCCCTTAGAATAGAGTGGTGCATTATGACCTAACGGTTGACGCGTCCTAAATCCAAATAAACAAAAAAAAAAGTTTTTTTATTTACTCGTTATATAAATCATTTAGTAAATGTTTTTTGCATCTCCTTTATTTATTTATTTATTTATTTATTTATTTATTTATTTGTTAGTTTGTTTCCATTCAAATACATAACTTTTCTTTTGTTTTTACTATCACCACCATCATTTTCTCTTGTTTTATAAAGTTAGAAAACAATAATATAATCATATAACACACCATAAACTCATTTCATTAACTTACAACATCACAGACGGCGCAATACGACCTAACCAGTTGAAGTGCCCTAGTTTCTCACGTCGCCGTAGCATCTTTGGACTTTTGCTTTGATACAAATTCGTAGATAATAATTGTCAATAAAAATACTATTTAATAAAGGTGTACCTTACTATTCTCGTAAGAAAGAAAGTTTAAATTAACATGCTGATTTTAGTTGTTTGATGTTTTAATTGACAAGCATAACCATAATAAGTAAATATACTATCAAGTTAGTAATTTTATCTAAATTGTTGAATTAATGTTTCGAAACGTAGATTTCCTTTATTATTATAGCTTAAGTTATGTATTATTAATTATTTGCTATTTAATTTGCCTTGATTTATACTCAACATTATCCTAATCACTACTCCATTAAGACAGTACACATAATAATTATCGTCACATTAATCGAATTAATTACCTCTTATTCACACTCTTTTGAATGTCGTATTTTATTTCATGCAATTTTCATCAATTAAAATCAATTTTTGCGTAAATGTGGATATTAGGAAGAGGGAATCATGTTCAGTTTTCTCAGACAATTTCAGTCACGTAATAATATATTGATAAGAGAAAAAACATGATATTTTTTTGGATAGTATACATAATTACGTGAAAATGTAATAGGGAGGCTCCTCATTTAATTGCATATCCTTAAATTGATTGAAGAAAATTAATTTAAAAAAATCCTTTTTTTAGATTGTGTGAGTATAATGTAAAAAACACAAAAATAAGTGTGCATTTCCTTTATATTATTATTTATTAATTCATATACATTAGAACAAATATTATTCTTTGGCGATAATTATCATCACCATAATTTTCTTTTCTATTATAAACTCATAAGACAATATAATCATGAAACACACCACGAGCTCATTTCATAAACTTTCAATATCACAGGTGGCGCAATATATCTTAACCGGTTGAAGCGCCCTAGTTTCTCACGTCGTCGTGCAGTGGTTAATTTCAGGGCGGAAGTGGGCGGACGTCCGCCCACTTATTTTTTGGAAAAAGTTTTTTCTGGTTTTTGCACTACACAATGATAGTACTTTGGTATTGCATTCAGTCCCACATTTTTTTCTGAAACGCTCAGAAATCACTCTACCCTGATTTTAACATTTTCGCCCGCGGCGCTGTGGTTGGAGGGCTCGTCCCCCAACCCCCTCTGCTGTATTTGCCTAAAATCGCTTGTCCAGCAAACTTCACTTTGAAATATGGTACCCTACCCACGACCTCGCCCTCCACGCCCCCCCCCCCCCCCCCCCCCCCCCCCCAGGAAGGAGATCGTCAAGCGTCCACCCACTTATTATTTTAGAAATTAACCACGAAAGTTGAAGAACCGGCACGGTATTCTAAGCCCCTGTCTCCTAAGCCCCTGCACCTTTTTTTGGCTTCTAATCCCCTGTGACCGACGGTTATGCTACACGTTGTGAAGCGGGGCTAAGAAGACAAACCGGTCCGGCTCCTAACCCCGTCTGGGCCCGGGGTAGAATTAGCCCAGAGCATGGCTCTGCTAATCGTAAAAGGCCATTCAAGAGAAAAGTCCACCTCGCAAACATCAACTAGTAATAGCGGAGTAACCGCCCCTCCTCCCCATATCTCCCTAGGCAAGAGTGGTGCATTATGACCTAACGGTTGACGCGTCCTTAATCCAAATTTTAAATTAAAAAAAAACACTAAAAATCAGCTATCTGACTGAGTGGGTAGACTCTAAATCTATTCACTTATTTTCTACCAAGGGGACCAATAATACGATAGGCATGCATGAGATACTGCCATACAATAACTAATCTTATCTGATATTGAAACTTAATTATTTTGTTCATATTTATTTTATTACCATGTACTTTCTTTGATCTTGTCATAAGTTCAGGGTTCGCGATATGTTTTGCTTATTTATTTACTTGTTTAATTAAACTGCTTGTTTCCTTGAGGATTGTTTAAATACATCGTGCATGTTAATATATGTTATTACTGTGTGTACTTACTTCCTTGTAATGCACTTCGTGTGTGCATGGTTAACGTTTTATGAATGCATTTCCGTTTGTAGCCGCGTCCTTGAGAATGTATTTCATTATTCACTTACATTAATTGGCCTCGAACTACAGATTATACCGACCCACAAGTGTCAGGTGACTAAATATAAACAATTAAAAATAGACATCTATCAACACACCATAAACTCATTTCAATTAACTTACAATTATCACAGGTGGCGCAATATAACCTAAGTTGAAGCGCCCTATAGTTTCTCACAATTTTGTTTGTTATTTGCACATCAAACACCTGCATTAACTCTTCTAATTTACTTTCATTCACAGGCGGCGCAATATGACCTAACCGGTTGAAGCGCCCTAGTTTCTCACGTCTCTTGCAGGTTTGCTGTCTCAGTTTTTGCAAACCTAATATTCGATTTAAATGTGGATCAACATTTGCTAGTACGTAGATGAGTATATTACTCCCCGAAATTAGATGCAAGCTGTAACAGTCTTCGTCGGAGAATCCTTCCCCTTCCCTTGACGACCACCCCGATGACGATGACAATGACACAACAAACGATGATAAAGACGATGACGACCGTGGGAACACCCGTTCCTCACCTTACCCGTGGCTGGTTCTGACCAGTATGGGTCCCCCCTCCTTCTCACAATCCCTAACCTAGAGTGGCGCACCATGACCTAACGGTTGGCGCGCCCTTAATCCAATCAGACCAAAACCATTTCCAGTGTTATAGCTACAAGCCATATTAGTGATTATAAGAGTGTGCAGCAACTATTGAACAAGCATTGAGTGATTATAAGAGTGTGCAACTATGTTGAGTGATGATAAGAGTGTGCAACTATTGAACGAGCAATGTTGAGTGATGATAAGAGTGTGCAACTATTGAACGAGCAATGTTGAGTGATGATAAGAGTGTGCAGCTATTGAACGAGCAATGTTGAGTGATGATAAGAGTGTGCAACTATTGAACGAGCAATGTTGAGTGATGATAAGAGTGTGCAACTATTGAACGAGCAATGTTGATCCTGGGAGGTCATCTCACGTCCATCATAAACGCTGTATTATGTCGCATGAAACAGGTTTAGCTTGCGCAAGGTGTCGTATCGTTGAGAGATGGGTGTAGCACTAGCAGTGTACCTTGCACCAAGAATGTTCGTTTATTGCGATATATAATGTCTTTGTTTAGGTGTGGTGTACTTTATAGGCCTAGTAGTTACATCACTTACGTCAATGTGCCCCCGTCTGGGCTCGGAGTAGAATTGGCCCAGAGCATGGCTATGCTATTCGTAAAAGGCGATGAAAGAGATAAAGTCCATCTCGCAAATATGAGCTTGTACATGTAGAAGAGAATTTACTCCACAAAAATAGAGGCGATCTCTGGCAGTAGTCGTCGGGGACCTTGCCCTCTTTCCTTGGCAACCGCCCGATGACAATGACAACACGAACGATGACAAAGACGATGACGACCGCGATGTGAGAACCCCCCCCCCCCCTCTATTCCTCCCCCTACCCGTGGCTGGTTCTGGCCAATATGGGTCCTTCCTCCCCTTATCCCCTAAGCTAGAGTGGTGCATTATGACCTAACGATTGACGCGCCCTTTATCCAAATAAAATAACAAACTAAACTAAATAAATAAATAAGAAAATCCATTCATAGCCAGGCCTCTTATCTCAAAATCATCATACACATCATAAACGCATCTCATTGGCTTACAAAATCTAGGCTAAGGCGGCGCAATATTACCTCACCGGTTGAAGCGCCCTAGTCTCTCACGTTGTCATTGTTACCTGTTCATTGGATGAGCGAAGCGAAGACTTCAATTTCACCGACCCCCCAAAAAATTTAGCTCGGGTGTTTTTTTGTTTTGTTTTGTTTTTGTTTTTTTTGTTTTTTTTTTCTGTCTGTTTGTTCGCTCTCTACCGGGCAAACGGCATATCCAATCTTGATGAAAATTTGAGGGGACCTTCGAAATCTCTGAACTTAGACTTGCTACGTTTTCGGGTACAATCGAAGAAATATTTCTCATATATCGTACTTTTACGATTTTTTTCGATTTTTAGTGCGATATTTCCGTGACATTTGGGCCGATTCTGACCAAACGGGTGGGGCTACAACGTTCATATTTCACATGCACATTAAGGTTATGGTGATGTATTGACGATTGAAAGAAAAAGTTGAAAAAGTTAGCCAGAATCTATAGAAATAAAGGTTTCAATTTGAGTTTTTTGAGGTGTTAAATATTAAAACCTTTATTTCTATAGATTCTGGCTAATTTTTTCAGTCAAAAGTCAATACATTACCCTTACCTTAATGTCCATGTGAAATATGAACGTTGTAGCCCCACCCGTTTGGTCAGAATCCGCCCAAATAGCACGAAAATATAGATTTTAGATCTTTCTCACAGCCTTGTATGAAAACTTCACAGGAGATTGTATACCTTACTCACAGCCTTGTTCCAAACAATTAAAGATCCAACAGACCTAGTGATTGCTTTGTATGGTTCGTGTTAATATGTTTTTATTATTTTAAATTAATATTAACATTTTATAATTAAATAGCTCATCCATCAACGCGACTAAAAAAAGCGTTTGCGAAGCTTCCTAGTTATAATGTTAATTTATAACACAGTCACGCCGTTAGATGTGGCACATACGATAAGAGCGCTGGTCTAAGACGTTCGGCGTTCGAAATCTCAATGAAATTAGCAGGGGAACACTACGATTTGAGCGTTATCACCATTTTATTAGGCCTAAATCAACCCAGAAATTACACATACAGGAGTGATTCCTGATTAATGAAATTGAGAAATATACTAGTACTATCTGTCATTCATGTGAGTAAAATATTATGAACATGCGCCAAGTTTTTCCAATTCCGTCCGGGGGGCACAAACATTGTTGTATCAAGACTTTAATCTAGAGGTGCCCCCCACCCCTAGATTAATGGGCATTGTTCATATAAATCCTTTCTGCGCGCATCCTCTTTCCCAAGTTTAGAGGCCTACACCTCGCGTCCCCCGTCTGGGCCCGGGGTAGAATTGGCCCAGAGCATGGCTCTGCTAATCGTACAAGGCGATTGAAGAGAAAAAGTCCACCTCGCAAACATCAGCTAAGAGTGAAGGGTAGTATTTTACTCCCCGAAACTAGAGGCGAGCTCTGGCAATCGTCGTCGGGGACCTTGCCCCCTTCCCTTGACGACACCCCGGCGACGATGACAATGACACAATAAACGATGACAATGACGATGACGACCGCGACGTGAGAAACCCCAATTCCTCCCCATACCCGCGCCGTGGCTGGTTCTGACCAGCATGGGCCCCCCCCCCCCCCCCCCCCCCCTTAGGCTAGAGTGGTGCATTATGACTTAACGGTTGACGCGTCCTTAATCCAACTAAACCAAAAATAAACCAAAACAACTCGCGTCTCGTGAAATTTAATTGACAATATTATTGATTTTCCCAAATCTAGAGGCCATAAACTTTAAACGAAAAATTGCGGTCACATTTATATGAGAGTGCATTTTGTTTGTGACGATGTTATTGGATGAGCGAAGCGAAGACTTCAATTTCACCAACCCCCCAAAAAATTTAGCTCGTTGTTTTTTTTTGTCTGTTGGTTTTTTGTTTGTTATTTTGTTTGTTTTTTCTGTCTGTTTGTTCGCTCTCTACCGGGCAAACGGCATTTGCGATCTTGATGAAAATTTGAGGGGACCTTCGAAATCTCTGAACTTAGACTTGCTACGTTTTTGGGTACAATCGAAGAAATATTTCTCATGAATATCGTACTTTTACGATTTTTTCCGATTTTTTGTGCGATATTTTCGTGACTTTTGGGCCGATTCTGACCAAACAGGTGGGGCTACAACGTTCATATTTCACATGCACATTAAGGTAATGGTGATGTATTGACGTTTGAAAGAAAACGTTGAAAAAGTTAGCCAGAATATATAGAATTAAAGGTTTTAATTTGAGTTTTTTGAGGTGTTAAATATTAAAACCTTTATTTCTATAGATTCTGGCTAACTTTTTCAACTTTTTCTTTCGAAAGTCAATACATCACCCTTACCTTAATGTCCATGTGAAATATGAACGTTGTAGCCCCACCCGTTTGGTCAGAATCCGCCCAAATAGCACGAAAATATAGATTTTAGATCTTTCTCACAGCCTTGTATGAAAACTTCACAGGATATTTTATACCTTACTCACAGCCTTGTTACAAACAATCAAAGATCCAACAGACCTAGTGATTGCTTTGTATGGGCCGTGTTAATAATATGTTTTTATTATTTTAAATTAATGTTAACATTTTATAATTAAAAAGCTCATCCATCAACGCGACTAAAAAAGGCGTTTGCGAAGCTTCCTAGTTAGATAGAAATAGAACATATTCTTGGAAAAGTTCAAAACGAATGTTATGTTTGCACAAATTTGAAAAATTTCGTCTCGGCTATACAAATTTTTGTTTTATTTTTTTCAAAATGGGTTTACGTTGTCAAGAATAATTTTGTAACGAAACGACAGACGTATTTCATGCGCCGTGAGGGATTTAACGCAGTGGAAAAGCATCGACGGAGGCAGGACAGAACAGAGAGATGGCTAACCTCCTTGCTGACCCTACACGTGGAGTCGGACAAGTCAGCATCGCCTCTTGATCCTAGTCCAGACGTGCCCGGCATCGCATCCTGAGGTTATCAGACGTTCACCCCCCACCCCCACAGCTCGGGAGAAGAAAGCTGGGATGAACCAATCCTGGTTAATCCAGACTCGAGTGTCGTGGATTGAACTCCTGATCAATTCCGCGCTCTCCTTAGACCGAGACAATAATTGAGCGAGCGTCTCCACTTGACTCTTATGGCTCGAATGTCTGTTTTTTTTCTTTTCTGTTACTGCTTCGGTACAGGTAGCACCGTTTCTCTGATCGACCTGAAATTTTGCACTCATGTACAATGTACATATCACCTATGCGGGTTGCTGTATAGTTTTTGAACAAAATCCGATCGTTGGTTATAAAAAATAAATAAAAAATAAAAATGTTCCGATCGTTATGAAATTTTGCAGGGTCAATAAGTACAACATTCTCTCCTATTTTACAAATTTTCAGCTAAATCGGTCAAGACCTTAAAGACTTACTGGTATGTAACGATGGGAATGTCGTACTCGGGTCGTGTTGCACGTACCGGTGCTCGCTCAACAACGCATTAAGCGTTTTCCTAGTATTATTATACCCCGTCTTGACGACCCGGGGTTGAATTCGGCCCAGGCCATAATATGGCTCTAATGATCGTGAACGGCGAGGAAAGAGACAAAGTCCAACTCGCAAACATCTAGTAAGTAGGATTGTATTACTAACTTATTAACCCGAAACTAAAGGCGAGTTCTGGTAGCCGTCGTCGGTGATCCCTGCCCCTCCCCTCGACAATGACGACACAGACGATGACGACCACGGCGTGACCTTCCACACCAACTAGGCTATAAAGTGGCGCATTAAGACCTTACAGTTGACGCGTCCTTAAATCAATGAACCTTAAAAAACAAGATTTGGTGCATTGCATAAGTTTATCTAACCGCGTTTTCTTTGTTTGATAATATTTATTTTATGTTCCCCGTCTGAGCCCGGGGTAGAATTGGCCCAGAGCATGGCTCTACTAAACATAAAAGGCGATTAAAAAGTCCACCTCGCAAACATCAGTTAGTAAGAAGGGTAGTTTATTACTCTCCAAAACTATAGGCGAGCTCTGACATTCGTCGTCGGGGACGTATCCCCCTTCCCTTGACGACCTCCCCGACGACGACAATGACACCTCGAACGATGACAAAGACGGTGACGACCGCGACGTGAGAACACCCCCTTTCCTTCCACTATAACCGGTGCTGGTTCTGACCAGCATGGGCCCCTCCTATCTATATCACCTAGGCTAGAGTGGCGCATGTCCCAACGGTTGACGCGCCCTCAATCCAAACGGGTTAAACTCCCCCCGGCGAACAAAAAGCAATTTAGTTGTGTTATTGTTTGCGCGCAAAGTTCCCTCAAGGTCCGTGTTGAAAACATGGAGCAAAGTTATTGGCGGAGTTTCGAGGGCAGAGCTGGGAATCTTGGCTACCAAACAATAACACACTACTAGAACCGTAATAAGTCTCCATTTGAACCAGCCTGCGTTCCCTTCTCGCCGAAGAGAACTGTTTCTACAGGGGGAACAGTAAAAACAATGAAAGCAACGTGCAACGTCCGCTGTCACAGCTATTTATTTCCATTCAACCAAATCATTTTTCTTTTGCTATACTATATCATCACCATTATTTTCTTTAATAAACTTACAAAACAATACAATCAACAAACACACCGTAAACTCATATTTAATTAACTTTCAATGTCACAGGCGGCGCAATGGTACCTAACCGGTTGAAGCGCCCTAGTTCCTCACGTCTTTGTATAGTTGCAAAGTTGAACACTGACATTGTGTCGGGGAACCCTGACGTCAACCATGTTTGCCCATACCTCTGCCTCTCACACTCGCACAGTATAGTATACAGTATCGACGTATCTCAGTGAGCCGGCGACGTCGGTCAGAGCTCGGCGCCACGTGTCATTGCTGCACGTGCCACGTGCCTCATAACGTGACATACCTTACATCTACATGACCTATACCTAAAATATCCTCTCCGATGATGTATGAAGCTTTCCACAGTTGCCAAACAACATTGGTTCCCCTTACCCGTGGCTGGTTCTGACCAGCATGGGCCCCTCCCCCCCCCCCCCCCCCTTAGGCTAGAGTGGTGCATTATGACCTAACGGTTGACGCGTCCTCAATCCAAATAAACAAAAAAAGAATTGGTTTTTACTAGGGGTTGAAGGAGTTGAGGGTTCAGAGTAAGGAGTGATAAGGGTTAAACGTGAGGTACACGATCTCGTTTAAAGTCGCTCCTATGAGTGTATTCTCTAGTAGCATACACAAACATAAATTACTTAATTTAAGTTAAAAATGAAACAAAAAATATGGTGTTACTTCCAAAATAGTAACAAATAATTTAAATACCGTTTGTAACTATTTATATATACATTTATATATAATTGGTCCAAAGCATGATTACTAATCGTACAAGGCGATTCAAGAGAAAGGACCACCTCACAAACATCAGCTAGTAAAGGGGAGTATTTTACTCACCGAAACTAGAGGAGAGCTCTGTCAATCGTCGTCGGGGAACCTCCCTTTCCCTTACGACCTCTCATACGACGACGATGACAATGCCACAACGAACGGTGGCGACCGTGACGTGAGAACCCCCCCCTTTCCTCCCCCTACCTGTGGCTGGTTCTGATCAGCATATATCCCCTAGGCTATATAGAGATGCGCATTATGACCTTAAACGGTTGATGTGCCCTTTATCCAAATAAATAAATTAAAAAAACAGAGCCGCGACGTTGATTTTAATCAAGTTCCCGTTCCAGATGTCATGAGTGGATACCCATGTGATGTACCTTTAATCGTACATACGCTTCTTAGCAAATTTATTCACATCGACCCCGTCTGGGCGCTGGGGTAGAATTGACCCAGAGCATGGCTATGCTAATTGTTCAAGGCGATTCAAGAGAAAAAGTCCACCTCGCAAACATCAGCTAGTAATTGGGAGATACTCCACGGACCACATGTAACAAGAGGCAAGACGGGGGACACCTCTTCTTTCCCTTGACGACCTCCCTTCGACGATGACAACGACACAACGAACGATGACAAAGACGATGACGACTGCGACGTAAGAAGTAAGCACCCCATATTTCCTCTCCTACCCGTGGCTGGTTCTTACCAGCATGGGCTCCTCCTCCCTATGGGCTAGAGTTGCGCATTAGGACCTTACGGTTGACACGCCCTTAATCCAAATAAAATTAAAATAAAAACCTAAAAAACATTAATCCAAATAATAATAATAATAATATAAAAAACACATCAAACATATTTCTTTTTTTAATTCAAATAAATGTATTTTTCTTTTACTTTACTATAATCTCCATAATTTTCAATTCTTTTATAAACAATATAATCATCAAACAGTCTTTATATTAACTTACAACATCACTGCGACGCAATAGGCCTATGACCTAACCGGTTGAAGCGCCCTAGTTTCTCATGTCGTCGTCTGAGTGAGGGAGAGGTTCGGGTGTTCATACCTACAGAAATCTTATTGTTTATTATAAACAGATGCGTATATTTTATACCACTTATCCCCAGCCTGATTCCGGGGTAGGATTCGCCCAGAACATGGCTATGCTAATCGTAAAAGGCAATTCAAGAGAAAAGTCCATCTCGCAAACATGAACTATAGCAATTTTAGGGAAGTACTCCACGAAACTATAGGTAAGGGCTGGCCCTTGACGAACCCCCCCCCGGCGACGATGACAATGAAAACACGAACGATACAAAGACGATGACGACCGCGACGAGAGAACCCCCCCCCCCTTACCTGTGGCTGGTTCTGACCAGCATGGGACCCTGCTTCCCATACCCCCTAGACTAGAGTGGCGCATTGTGACCTAATGGTGGACGAACCCTTTTAATCCAAATAAACTTTAAACCTAAAAACAGCTTAAACTCATTTCATTTACTTACAATAACACAGGCGGTGCAATATTACCTAACCGGTTGAAGCGCCCTAGTTTTTCCCGTCGTTGTTGGTTAGGTGATGGATTACTAAACTTCAATTTATGTAAGCAATCTAAGCTGTAGCAATTGTGATGATATTACATACCTGCCAAGTTTACGAATTTTTCTTAAAATTTACGAAAAACGTAGTCATTTACGATTTTACGATTGCCCTGTCAATTTTACAAATTTTTTAATTTTTAAAAATTTTCAAAAAAAAAACTTTTTTTTTTTTTTTTTTACAAAAAATCGTTATTTTATATTGAAAACTGGCGCGCCGTGTGAATTTCACGTTTCTTACCTTCCTTGGTATGTGCAACCCCCTCCCCCTCACGGCCCGCCCCGCCCTACCCCCTCCATCGAACATGCCGAGAAAAAAAAGAAATGATTAAAGTGTCCCCAAAACTCACTAAAACGCACGAAATTGCACCAAGATTGTAAAAAAAAATCCGGGGGGCAAGCCCCCCGGACCCCCCCCCCACTTTGCTGGGGGGCTCGCCCCCAGACCCCCCGGTTGCCCGCGCCACCTCGTTTGCCCCTTAAAAGTCTGTTTGGGGACTTTTACGAATTTGGAAATCAAAACTTGGCAGTATGATATTTATATATAATTTCGTAATATAGCTTAATTATTATACAGACTTTTTTAACATTAATTACAGTTCGTTCGAAGGGCACTGATAATTCTAATTTCAACCATCTCAGTACCTATGTTATAAAAGGTCATGTCACCCATGCCAAGCCCCTGCTCTTGTAGCACATGCACCTAGGTCAGTAACACTATGTATGACACGCCGAGTCATTTCATTGTTACGTAAGTAATGCTGTGTAATGTGAGCAGTGCCGTGTACGGCTGGCCTAACAGGCTCAAGTACCTACCTACGTGCTGCATATGAACATTCTGCAAGGTGTTTTCAATGTCATCGTAGAGGAAAGTGTTGCAGACGTAATCTGCACAGTGACCGTGCGTGGAGTATCACTCGTTTCACTCTCGCCTGTTATAGAACAGTTATTAAAACAACAACAACAATTCTATATTTATATAACAGAATAGTTAACTTATACTTAAACAAACAACAACAACAACAACAAAAAATATATTTAGAGTCTACCCACTCAGTTATATAACTGATTTTCAGTGGGGGACTTTAAATCAAAGTGACCAAGCCAACCCTGCAGGCCCCGACGCAATCGACGAGTGAGCGATAACCAACCAAAGATCGATATTTTTAATAGGAAATATAGCGATCAGTGGTATAGACAGTGCGAACACCCTTAAATAAATAAAATAAAAATAAACCGTCCGTGGTAGCACATACGATTGGGGAGCAGGCCCGAAGCGTATGTCACTAAAGGAGGACGTGGGTTCGAATACTAGATCAGCATATAGGGCAGGTTTGTTTTTAATAATCGTCCTTCGCCCTATCTAGCAACACTCATCGTCTCAATTAGTAATATTACAATAATAGAGAGTCTTAAGCTACAAAAATCATTACCATCGCTCTGGGCCCGGGATAGAATTGGCCCAGAGCATGGCTCTGCTAATCGTAAAAGACGATTCAAGAGAAAAAGTCCACCTCGCAAACATCAACTAGTATGAAGGGTAGTATCTTACTCCCCGAAACTAGAGGCAAGCTCTGGCAATCGTCGTTTTCCCTTGACGACCCCCCGGCGACGATGACAATGACAACGAACGATGACAAAGACGATAACGACCGCGACGTGAGAAACCCCCCTTCCTCCCCTTACCCGTGGCTGGTTCTGACCAGCATGGGCTCCTCCTCCCCACCCCCCTTAGGCTAGAGTGGTGCATTATGACCTAACGGTTGACGCGTCCTTAATCCAAATAAACTCCCCAAAAAATCGCTAAAAATAAAGCAATTAGTTGTAATTTGCTGTATTGTTATGTATATTATTATATCATTTTAGAGGTTAGCTCCGGCAGTCGTCGTCGGGGACCCCTCCCCGCCCCTACCGACCCTCTGTGACGACGACCCGTTTTCCGTCCCCTGTCTGGGCCCGGGGTTAGAATTGGCCCAGAGCATGGCTCTGCTAATCGTAAAAGGCGATTCAAGAGAAAAAGTCCACCTCGCAATCATCACTAGTAAGAGCGGAGTATCCTACTCCCCAAACTAAGGCGAGCTCTGGCAATCGTCGTCGGGACCTTGCCCCCTTCCCTTGACGACCCCCCGGCGACGATGACAATGACACAACGAACGATGACAAAGACGATGACGACCGCGACGTGAGAAACCCCCCTTCCTCCCCTTACCCGTGGCTGGTTCTGACCAGCATGGGCCTTTCCTCCCCCCCCCCCCTTAGGCTAGAGTGGTGCATTATGACCTAACGGTTGACGCGTCCTTAATCCAAATAAACCAAAAAAATCCTCCCCCCGCCTGGCTGGATCTGTACAGCAAGGGTGTCTTGTCCACATCCCCTAGTAGCCCAGGAAGTGTACACAAATTTATATTGGTGCTTAGTGCCTACGCTTTCGTCTTGATATATGGTGGCAAAGGGCGTAAGTAACAAAAATATACTTTTTTAGGTTTAATTAGGCCTAATTTTTTTAACATTCATAGTAATATATGTGATTTATTTCGTATTTATATTTCACACTACGGAAATGTAAAAGTCTGGGCCCGGGGTAGAATTGGCCCAGAGCATGGCTCTGCTAATCGTAAAAGGCGATTCAAGAGAAAAAGTCCACCTCGCAAACATCAACTAGTATGAAGGGTAGTATTTTACTCCCCGAAAACAGAGGCGAGCTCTGGCAATCATCGTCGGGGACCTTGCCCCCTCCCCTTGACGACCTCCCCGACGTGAGAAACCCCCTTCCACCCCTTACCCGTGGCTGGTTTCTGACCAGCATGGGCGCCTCCTCCCCCCCCCCCCTTAGGCTAGAGTAGTGCATTATGACCTTAAGTTTGAAGCGTCCTTAATCCAAATAAACAAAAACCGCGACGACGATGACAATGACACAACGAACTATGACCAAAAACGATGACGACCGTGACATGAGAAACCCCCCAGCAAACACGAATTGGGGCCCTAAGTGCCCGCAAGCGGCTGGCCAGAACTGAACTGGCCAGCCGCTTGCGGGCCGGCATTGTTGGCCAGTTACGGCTCGCTCTGATTTTGTCCCACCGGCCATCAGCCGGCCGTCACTTGTGGCTCGCTTCCGGCCCTTAACCGGCAAATGGCCAAAAATGCCGGCCCGCAAGCGGCTGGCCAGAACTGAACTGGGCCAGCCGCTTGCGGGCCACTTATGGCCCATAAATTCGTGTTTTCTGGGAAATCGTTGTGACCACCGCGATCTGGTATCTAAATATGTAGTAAACAAAAAATTAAAATAATAAGTATAATTGTTATTAAATCGGTGTCACGAAGGTACTTCGTCTTAATTCTGACACCAGTCGAATATCTGTAGGTTGATACACAACATGTATAAATTGCAAGTAATTATAAAGTTTCAAGTTAGGTGTCCTCGAACTCGGTCCAGCAGGGCGACTTTCCATCTGTAAGCCTAGCCTCTAACCGTTGCGCCACGGAAGAAGCTTGATGTGTTGAGGGAATAATCACCTATACATACAATAGCAAATCGACTTTCACTGGATGGGTGACTGTTAAAATATGTTTAGCCGGAAGACGGTTTTCTAGTGATGAGCCAACACATTAACACTGGCTGGCCAGCCGGCAGCCGGCAAAGTAATGGCCAGCCATGCGTAGGGTTACGAGTGATGGTCCAACACTTATCCGCTGCTGGCCAACCGACAGTCGGGAAAGTGGTGGCCAGCCATCTACACGCCTGTGGCGGAAAAACGACATAAACACGACAGCGGCCAACCAACACCGGGCTGGGGTTATTTTTGTTCTGGCTAGCCTTCAGACGGTATGCCAGTGACAGCCTGACACCTTCTCACTGCTGGCCAGCCAGTGGCCATAGTGGCCAGAAGTGCCAGCACGCAGCCATCACTCTACCGTAACTTATGTGTTTGCTGGGGGCCCTTTTGCTTCCCCCTACCCTGGCTGGTTCTGACCAGCATGCCCCCCCCCCCCCCCGTAGGTTAAAGTGGTGCATTATGACCTAACGGTTGACGCGTCCTTAATCCAAATAAACCACCTCGCAAACAAACATCAGCTAGAAAGAGGGGAGTAGGCCTACATTACTCCCCGAAACTAGAGGCGAGCTCTGGCAATCGTCATCGGGGACACCTTCCCCCCTTCCCTTGACGGCTTCCCCGACGACGATGAGAAACCTCCCTTCCTCCCGGCCCCTTACCCGTGGCTGGTTCTGACCACTGACCAGCATGGGCCCCTCCTCCCCTAGGCTAGTGGGTGCATTATGACGTAACGGTTGACGCGTCCTGTATCCAAATAAACCAAACCGACGGTACAAGCCAGTAGTATGCTCTGGATGTACTTGCATGTGTACATCTACATACTCTGCAGTTCTGTGAGCTGCTACAGTGTTGTGTGCCAGAAGTTGAAATAGACCGGAGCCCGTGTGTCTGGATTAGTGAAACGACTGTTTCAGTTATAAGTACATCCGTGTGCGTCGTATTGTGTAGTGTAAACACTGCGCATGTTCCAGTATCCCGCAGAACTAAATTGAAATCACCGCCTGGAATCAATCATTTTTTTTTCTTCTATAAACTTAGAAAACAAGTCATCAAACACACCATAATCTCACTTCATTAACTTACAATAACACAGGCAGCGCAATATTACTAACCGGTTGAAGCGCCTTAGTTTCTCACGTCGTCGTGTATCGCTTGTTACAATGATAATTTTATTTCAACAAATCAAGCTACATAGTACACTTAACATGTTGAAGAGAATCAGAGAGGGCATAGCCCCATAGCAAGAATGCCTGATTCCCTTCATTAAAACTAATTAAAATAACTTAATTTTTATTGTTGCTCCTTTTGTCAAGTTTTTTGATGATAAGAAGATTGTATTTGTTTCGTCCACAAGCTGGTGGATTACATTATTAAAATTTAATTGTTTAGCTGTGAATTTTTTACTTTCATTTCAAATGCATGCGTTTTGGTTAACAATTTGCGTTGTGTTTTTCATCCACCCAGTTATGTTGGTGTCAGTTGTATCTATGATTAGAAATGTTGTCTCACGTCAAATGTGGAGCATTCAGTGACATCCTGATTATTCTTGGAAGCGGGACACTCACGCGCTCCGTGCTATCGTAATATTTTGTTCGGCTACCCCCCCCCCCAATGTTTTATGAATGTGTTCTGCTCCCGTCTCTGACGAAATAAAGGGGTTCTTAGAAACTTACCCCGGATAAATAATAGATGCTACTTCTTGGCTTCGGTTCTCTGAAACCAGAGGAGGGGCGAAGTTTCATGTGAGAAACCGACTGCTGGAAACGACCGCTATAGGTATTATTGCGTAACGCCCAGATTCGGGCGGTCTTAGATACGATTCCCGTTACCGGAATCCTGACTGAAAGTGCCCAAGTAGTTTTTAAACAGTGCCGCCTCCATCCCCGCCTGGGCCCGGGGTAGAATTGGCCCAGAGCATGGCTCTGCTTATCGTACATGGCGATTCAAGAGAAAAAGTCACCTTCCCAAACATCAGCTTAAGAAGGGTAGTATACTATATACTCTACAAAACTAGAGGCGAGCTCTGGTAATCGTCGTCGGGGACCTTGACCTTGCCCCTGCCTCCCCGACCTCCCCGACGACGTCGACAATGGCAACACAAACGATGACGACCACGACATAAAAGCCCCCCCCCCTTCCTCCCCCTACCCGGTTCTGACCAGCATGGGCCCCGTGTCCCCATACCCCCCATTAGGCTAGAGTGGCGCATTATATCCTAACGGTTGACGCGCCTTAATCCAAATAAACTAAAACTAATCTTATACCATTATTACTATACGCATTCTAAAATGTAATTAGACATGTGTAAAATCATCAAACATACCTAAACCCCGTCTGGGCCCGGGGTAGAATTGGCCCAGAGCATGGCTCTGCTAATCGTAAAAGGCGATTCAAGAGAAAAAATCCACCTCGCAAACATCAGCTAGAAAGAGCGGAGTATCTTACTCCCCCAAACTAGAGGCGAGCTCTGGCAATCGTCGTCGGGGACATTGTCCCCTTCCCTTGACGACCCCCCGGCGACGATGACAATGACACAATGAACGATGACAAAGACGATGACGACCGCGACGTGAGAAACCCCCCTTTTTCCCCTTTTCCGTGGCTTTGGGTTCTGACCAGCATGGGCCCCTCCTCCCCCGCCCCCAAGTGAGAGTGGTGCATTATGACCTAACGGTTGACGCGTCCCTTAATCCAAATAAAAAAAACCAAAACAAACAAAAATTCCAAATAAAAAAAAAAAAACAAAAATAAAAAAATCAAACATACCTAAGACATTTCATTTCAATATCACATGCGGTGCAATGACCTAACCGGTTGAAGCGCCCTTATAGTTTCTCACGTCGTCGTTTTGACTATCGCAATGAGATATTTTACTCGTTGTTAATTGCAACCTATGCATAGTCTTTGAACAATTCTCACTTTGGTATGTATGGTGACTCGCGAGCGATACATCGTGTAAGCCACTATACTGGTGGATCTGTAATGATAGCGAGTGAGGCTGCTATGATGGCTGGCTCCGTGGAGTCTGTGGCATCTTGGACAGAATTAGCGCGGTGCTCATAGTGGAAGTTTCCGTGAGTCATTTACGTCTTAGTAGAGTGTTTTCTGGCACTGAACAGACAATGCTGTGTACCCTTTGTGTGGTGACAGAAACCGTGCGTGTACGAGTGTAACTATACTCCCTGAAACTAGAGGCGAGTTCTGGCATACAGTCGTCTTCGGGGACCCCTCCCCCTTCCCTTCACGACCTCCCCAACGACGACGGACATGACACAACGAACGATGACCAAGAAATGAGAACTCTCCCTTTCTATCCAATACTGGTTTTGACGAGCATGCGACTTTCCTCCCTATCATATCCCCTAAGCTAGAGTGTTGTATTATGACTGTTGACCCGTCCTCTTAATCCAAATAAACTAAACTAAACTTATAACCTTAGAAAACAATATAATCTTCAAACACACCATTAACACATTAAATTATCTTACAATATCACAGGTGGCGCAATATACCTAACCGGTTGAAGCGCCCTAGGTTTCTCACGTCGTCATACTTCTCTCGCACAACGACCTAACGGTTGACGCGCCCTACTTACACGACGTGATATGGCAATGTTCTAAGCCCGAAGCCAAATGTCAAACGGGTGAGCCTGCCAACAAGTGCTTTGTCTCGACCACGCTCTAGAATGCCCGACCTGGCGTTGTTTATTGGATGAGCGTAGCGAGCGTAGCGAGCGAAGCGAAGATTCCATTTCACTACACTGGAGAAAAAAATCCGGAATATTTTTTTTTTCTTTTTTTTGTATTTTTGTGTGTTTGTTAACACGCTTCCGGCTAAACCGATACTCCAATTGCGATGAATTTTATGGAGGCCTTCGAAATCTCTGAACTTAGACTGCCACGTTTTTGAGCGCAATCGGGAAAATTTTTCTTATAAAAAAACGCAATTTTACGATTTTTTTTCGATTTTTAAAAAAATTCTTCGACTTATAACACTTACATGCTGTATCCGATTGTAATGATTTTTTATTAGAACCTTAATTTTATGAATTAAGATATTCGTGTGAAATTTGAGCTTAATCGAAACATTATTTCTCATGAAAATCGAATTTTACGGTTTTTTCTTTTTTTAAAAACAATTCTTTGACATATAACACCTACATGCTTTATCCTATTGTAATGATTTTTTTATAGAACCTTAATTTCATGAATTAATATACTCGTGTAAAATTTGAGCGCAATTGAATAATTATTTCTTATGAAAATTGCAATTTTACGATTTTTTTCTTTTTTAAAATTACGTAAATATTATGATTTATAAAAAATTAAGTTAATTTTTAATTTAATTTAATTTAATTTAAAAAAAATCTTCGAATAAGTAATGATTTTTTCACAGAACAACAGAAAATCCGCGTAACTCAATGCAGCTCAATGCACCAATTACGCTCATCACCAACAACGCGGCGGGACTTAAGCGTTTTCCTAGTAACTTAGCTTTGTCTGTGTTTGTTGTCTGCTTGTTTTTCGATGCTGCTCACATGAAATGGAACACGCGACCAGACATAGCCCTACTGATCTCACTTGCTATAACCGATCTGAAATGCGCATTACGTACGGCGCTTGGCACAAAGAAGCTAACCCTCGATCTCGTACTTATACTTTTATAACCTTTGAAAACAAACATTCCTCAATCACACCTTATAAACATATATATATATATATCAAACCACCCTTTTCCAACATTCGTCGGGTCGGGGGGTGACGAGTCCACCAGTTTCTCGGGCTATCTTCTAGTGCTTGCTAGCCAGGCTCAGCACCCCTCATCTTCTTCCTCGTTTTTCTTCCATAACCGGCATTTCTAATAATTCTCTCCACTTCTTCCTGTCCTCCCAGAGTCTTTCTTCATTAACCCTATCCCATGTTTTCCCTCTTTCTTCGACGCTTCGCGTTATTTGGTCCCGCCATCTATCTCTTGGCCGGCCAACTCTTCGTACTCCACCCACATGTACGTTCAAATTCTCGTCTTGGGATTCTGTCTTGCTTCATTCTTCTTACATGTCCATACCACCTGAGTCTTTCTCTTCCTATATTTATCTCGTAGACTTTCCACTCCTAATTTGGTTTCTTGTTGTTATGCTTCGTACCTTGTCTAGTTTTGTTATGCCCACCGCACTTCTTAAAATTTCATCTCTGCTGCTTGCAGTCTTTTTTCATTATATTTCATTATATTATTACTTTATCACAGGCGGCACAATATGACCTACCCGGTTGTAGCGCCTAGTCTCCCACGTCGTCTTACATGCTGATTGACTTTTAAGCTCTGGCGGTCGTCTTATAGGGGAACTTTCCCCAAAACCTTTGACTTCCTCCCCGACGATGACGACGACAACGACAATGACAACTCGTACGATAACGACCACGACGTGAGGGTATCACCAACCCCCGGCCCTCCCTATACCCTCCCTTGCCCTCTGTCCTTTGCCTGAGCCCGGCCATGATCCCGCCCCGGCCCCCTGCCCCCGGCCACCCACCACCATGTCCTCCCCTTGCTTGTGGCTGGTTCTGACTAGCAAATGCTTGTGCACCCCGCGTCACCCCTAACGTTCCTCTTGTTTGAAAAAAAAATATACTAACTAATAAACTATACATTATCACAGGAGGCGCAATATGACCTAACGGTTGACGCACCCTTCCTTCCTTCCCTTGACGACCTTCCCGACGACGATGACGACCATGACTACACGAACGATGACAAAGACGATGTCTACCGCGACAGGAGAATCCCCCCTTCTACCATCTACACCTGTGGCTGGTTCGGCGCTCTTCCTGATCACATGATGCCTTTTAATAGCCTAGAGTGGCGCATAATGACCTAACGGTTGACGCGCCCTTTATCCGAATAAACTATGGAAAACAATATCATCATCAAACACCATAAACTCATTTCATTAACTTACAGTATCACAGGCGGCGCAATATGACCTCACCGGTTGAAGCGCCCTAGCTTCTCATGTTGTCTACCAAGTGCTCCTTATTTGCTTTGGGGACAACAATAAATGCATTGTAAAACGTCACAGTGTCGTGAATATTCTGGATTTTAGTTTTGTTCAAAATATATTTGAAGATCTACATCAAGTGTTCGTTATTGGATCGTTTATTACTCTGTAAATTTTATTCAAAGTTGTGTGATGTAATATTGTACACTGTTTATATTCATTGGCCCCATGTGGCTTGGACCGTTCCAGATGTCAAGAGTGGATACAAGCTACAAATGTTGGATTTGCGACATGCATCTTGGGATGTGGTTTAAAATATTAAATTGCATAGAGTGCCCATCACTTACTAATACAGTTCGTCCTCCTATGTCTCGACTCTCACGCAGAGTAGAGAAGAGGTGTTATTATCCAGAATTTGAATAGGCTTCACACGTCTATTTTTTATTACCAAATAAAAGGTTGTCCCCAAATGTGACACATGTAATGTACCTCTAACCGTTTCCCCGTCTGGGCCCGGGGTAGAATTGGCCCAGGGCATGGCTCTGCTAATCGTAAAAGGCGATCCAAGAGATAAAGTCCACCTCGCAAACATCAGCTAGTATGAAGGGTAGTATTTTATTCTCCGAAAATAGAGGCGAGCTCTGGCAATCGTCGTCGGGGACCTTGCCCCCTTCCCTTGACGACCTCCCGGCGACGATGACAATGCCCACAACGAACGATGACAAAGACGATGACGACCGCGACGTGAGAAACCCCCCTTTCCCTCCCCTTACCCGTGGCTGGTTCTGACCAGCATGGGCTCCTCCTCCCCACCCCCTTAAGCTAGAGTGGTGCATTATGACCTAACGGTTGACGCGTCCTTAATCCAAATAAAATAAAAAAATCATAAAATTAACTTACGTTTGGCGTCGCAGTGTGGACCTAACCGGTTTGAAGCCCCCTAGTTTCTCACGTCGTTGTATTACTTCAAAGTAAAGGTTGTCTCATTTGGTCGTTCTCCCAAATAAAAAATTTTATAGATTTTTTAGAAGTTTTTAACCGGGCCGGGGTTCAACCCCCGGGTGGGGGTCATCGTTATTATATTCTCTATAATATAATTATATTCACCCGGGTAATAGGTATAATTTTGTTAATGCCCTACTAGCACGTTTGATCTTCATGTGTAGCAGGAGCCCACACTACACAACACCTGCCAACTCTCGGCCAGATGTTCTCTCTGAGCTGGCTCAGTTGAATCATTTCTCATCGCCTTACTGTTCTAAATGCGGCATCTTCAAATACACAAGAGTTGAGAGAATGTTCTAAATGTGAAATATCACCTAGGAAGAGGAAGGACGGCCAAGTCAAGTTCGCGAAAACCTGTACTGTACTTGCTGGTTGGCAGGGGTGCAAGGCCCACTGATAAATATAGAATATTGAAACCTTGGTGAACTGTTATTATATTAATAATATTATTATGCAATTGGTTTTAAACACGTTCATAGTGATTCAGCCCAGCAACAACGGCCAGTATATCCAAAGTCGAAATGGGGGGAAACGGTATCTACTAGTATGTTCGTTTGATCTCTCCCAATCAGTATGATTTTACTTCTTTCATATTATAGCAGCGGAAAAACTTTCCATATTTCTCAATCTAAGTAATTTATTTAACAAAACTTTATTCCCGTCAAACAAATTTCATTTTTTATTCAAATAAATACTTTTTCTTTTGCTATTTCTATCATCACCATCATTTTTTTATTTTAAACTAAGAAAACAATATAATATCAAACACAATTTCATTAAATAATTCAATATGACAGGCGGCGCAATATGACCTAACCGGTTGAAAACGACCAAGTTTATCACGTCGTCTTATTTTATCTTTGGTAAAATAAATTGTAATGCCTTATTTCAAGAAAGGGCTGCCAACATTTAATGAGAGTTTTATCGTCCCATGTCGCTCTTACCCACGATATCAAAAATTTTTTTGAGAAGTTAAGTTTTACCCGGCTATAAATAGATTTCTTTTCCCAAACCAGTATTATTTCAGGAAAGCAAAAATGGCTTTCAAACTTTCTTACTTTCCCCCCCTCATGCCCTAGGCTAGAGTGGCGCATTATGAACTTACGGTTTACGCTCACTTACACTTAAAATACCCCCGTCTGGGCCCGGTGTGAATTGGCCAGAGCATGGCTCTGCTATTCGTAAAAGGCGATTCAAAGAGAAAAAGGGCCACCTCGCAAACATCAGCTAGAAAGAGCGGAGTATCTTACTCCCCCAAACTAGAGGCGAGCTTGGAAATCGTCGTGGGGACCTTGCCCCCTTTCCCCTTTGACGCCCCCCCCGGCGACGATGAAAATGAACAAACAAACGAGGGGAAAAAAAGACATGCGACCGCGACGTGAAAACCCCCCATTCCCCCTTCTTACCCGTGGTGGTTCTGACCAGCAGGGGCCCCCCTCCCCCCCACCCCCCTTAGGCTAGAGTGGTGCTTTAGACCTAACGGTTGACGCGTCCTTAATCCAAAAAACCCAAAAAATCCATTTAAAAAATACCCCCTTTTGGGGGCCCGGGGAAAGAATTTGGACCGGGAGCATGGCTCTGTTTAATCGTAAAAAAGGCGATTAAAGGGGGAAAAAGCCCCACTCGCAAACATCAGCTTTGTAAAAGAGGGGAGTATTACCCCCGAAACTAAAGGTGAGCTCTGGGATTGGTCGTCCTCCCCCCTTTCCCCTTTATGACTTCCCCCACGACGATGACAATGACCAATGAAAAGATGACAAAAATAGACGACCGCCCACGGGGGAGAATCCCCCTTTTTTCCCCTTTTCCCCTGGGGTGACCCTCACGGGATCCTCCCCCCATTCCCCTCTAGAGAGGTTTGAGTGGGGCATTTTGACCTAACGATTGATGCGTCCTTAATCCAAATTAACAAATAAAAAACTTACGGTTGACACGCGCTTAGCTGTAATGAATCCAAAAATTTCTGATTGTACCATGCGCATTTCCTTCGCAAACAACCTCCCAAATTTTCAAATCCCTTCCCTTGACGACCCCCCGGCGACGATGACAATGACACAACGAACGATGACAAAGACGATGACGACCGCGACGTGAGAAACCCCCCTTCCTCCCCTTACCCGTGGCTGGTTCTGACCAGCATGGGCCCCTTCCCCCCCCCCCCCTCTAGGCTAGAGTGGTGCATTATGACCTAACGGTTGACGCGTCCTTAATCCAAATAAACCAAATAAACCAAAAACCCAAATTTTCTAAATGTTATGGTTAAAAAAGTTCAACTGATCTTTAAACCAGGTGAAAGTTTGGACAAAAATTAGCAGTGTTATTTTAAATGTGTTAACCGTAAAGTACGTAGCAACTTGATTAGTAAGAAGTAACACATTTAATTTGTTGTGGTTTCCACATAGGTGTCCCCTCACAAAAGTGTCCCTGTGTTTGCCATGAGTTGTCTTCCAAAGTGTTCTGACCTTGTGTTATCTCCTTGTCGCAGGTGGTGGAACTTCTGGCCTTGATGAAGGACCAATCCAAGGACGGCAACATGGCGGCGCCGGTGAACCAGCGTACCCAGAGCAACGCTGCGCAGCTGACGTCGCTCTGCGCTGACATATCACCCTGTGTTTGCCATGAGTTGTCTTCCAAAGTGTTCTGACCTTGTGTTATCTCCTTGTCGCAGGTGGTGGAACTTCTGGCCTTGATGAAGGACCAATCCAAGGACGGCAACATGGCGGCGCCGGTGAACCAGCGTACCCAGAGCAACGCTGCGCAGCTGACGTCGCTCTGCGCTGACATATCACCCTGTGTTTGCCATGAGTTGTCTTCCAAAGTGTTCTGACCTTGTGTTATCTCCTTGTCGCAGGTGGTGGAACTTCTGGCCTTGATGAAGGACCAATCCAAGGACGGCAACATGGCGGCGCCGGTGAACCAGCGTACCCAGAGCAACGCTGCGCAGCTGACGTCGCTCTGCGCTGACATATCGCCCAGCTCTTCGCACTTTTTCGAGGTTGGTAGAGATTTGCAAACGCGTGTACATTCCTAAATGTGTATGCGCATGTACACTCTACACGGTTATGTTTTTGGTTAGCTTAAAAAAAAATGGATAAATTGGCCCAGAGCATGGCTCTGCTAATCGTAAAAGGCGATTCGTGTGAAATAGTTCACCTCGCAAACATTAACTAGTCAAAGCGGAGTATACTCCCCAAAACTAGAGGCGAGCTCTGGCAATCGAAGTAGGGCGGGGGGGGGGACACCTTAACTTTCCCTTGATGACCTCCCCGACAACGATGACGACCGCGACGTGAGAACCACCCCTTTCCTCCCCCTGCCCGTGGCTGGTTCTGACCTGCATGGGCCCCACCTCCCCATATCCCCTATAATATGTAAAATCCAACTTAGTTTCAATTTTCAAGCCATTAGCATAAGGGTACCCAAAACCTCAGTTGTAACCGTCACAAAGAAAAAGAAATTAAAATTAACTCCGCTTGATTGAGGCCCAACATCTGCTGTGCTATAATTTTGTGGTTTCCGCCAAGAAATCTTCAATATTGTTGTATTATGTTTTGATAAGAAATGCCCTAAGATTTAATTAAAATGTACCAGTTGATTTGTCTCATATACTGGCAGGTAGCTTAAGAAGAGAAAGAAAAAAAATATAAAAGAAATAGAATTATTCCTGCAAATGGGGCTTTTCTCATATACAGCCAGCCTATGGGGCATAGTGTGATGCCCACACTGACTAATAAAACTCGTCCTCCTATGTCTCCACTCTCACATAGAGAAGATGTGGTATCGTCCAGAAACCAAAAAGCAACGGTGGTTTTGTCCAGAATTCGAATAGGCCACACACGTCTAGCTCACGGATATCTCTTAGCCAGAGATACGGTTGTATCCAGTTATGACACATGCTAGCAGAATGTACCATATTATATGATGCCTTGCGCACGCGATTTGATCTCTCCCAATCATGTGAAGAACTTCTATCATATGATAACGGCGACAAACTTTCTAAATTTCTCATTCAAAGTAATTTATTTAACAAAATTTAACTAACATCATACACATTTCTTTAATTTTGTTGTTTCCATTTAAATAAATAATTTTTATTTTGCCATCGTTTTCTTTTCTTATATTCACTTAGAAAACAATATAATCAACAAACACACAGTTAAGTCATTTCATTATCTTTCAATATCACAGGCGGTGCAATATTATCTAACCGGTTGAAGTGCCTTAGTTTCTCATGTCGTAGTCATTCAACATTCAACAAAGTCATTTTACGACCGCATCGTTCGTAAAAAAATATAAACTGTTGAAACCGGAAATTTCCTCATTTGACACCCCCTTGTACGCCGCATCCACCACTGGACAACTAGAAAACAAGTGGATTTCTCCTCCAAAACAACCACTGTATCACAATATATCAGTTTTAACCAAAACAAACAATTTGGGTCCATTTCGACTTCTTTTTTGAAAAGCCAAAAAATCATTTGTGGGACATACAAGAAAATAAAAATGTGGATAACATTCTATTTTTATTACCATACTTAGGCTACACAAATCAAAAGTCTAAAATAGATTTTGTTCAACGCTTTGGCCCTGTAAAAATAAAAATGGTTAAAAACACCCAATTTAAATTAACCATGTAGGCACCCCTGTACCCCGCATCGACCACTAGCCAACTGGCCAACAAGTGGATTTGGACTCCAAAATAATAACCCTTTCAGAATATGAGTCTCCATTTCTCCGCGGGGGGGTTCTTACCGGGAGCTGGTCTATATATATCTATTTTTGTATTTCAAATATAATTTCTACAAAAAATATTTCATATTGTCGCCAAAAAATCTCTCATTGCCTTTCATCTGTACACTGTAGTTTCAAAAAGGGGGCTTAATTTGAATTGAACTCATTAGTCATGTCATTAACTTGCAGTATCACAGGCTGCAAAATATGGCTTGACCGGTTGAAGCGCCCTAGTTTCTCACGTGCCGTCTTATAAACATGGAAGTAAGCTACCTAGCACCCCAACGTAGATTTCAATCTAGTTTCCGTTCCAGATGTCAAGAGTGGATTCAAGCAACGATTGTTGGATTTGCGACTAGCAACTTGGGATGTGGTGCAAAATAACAAATTGTATAGTGTGATGCCCACCCACACTAACTTATAAAATTTGTCCACCTGCCTCTCAACTCTCACTTAGATAGAAGGTGGTATACTGTCCCGAATTCCAGAGAATTCCAGAAAAAAGGTTGTTCCCAGAAGTGACACATGTGATGTTCCTTTAACTGTACATATGTTAGCTGAATATACCAAATATGATGCCTTCTGCACGCAATTTGATCTCACCCAACCATATGAAGAACTTGTCGTATGATAACGGCGACGAAGTTTCTAAATTTCTCATTCAAGGTAATTCATTTAACAAAATTTAATTCACATCAATCACATTTCCTTTATTATTATTTTGCTATATTATTATTTTGCTATTACTACCAAAACCATCATTTTCTTTTCTTTTATAAACTTAGAAAACAATATAATCATCTAACACACCAAATACTCACTTCATTCACTTACAATATCAGAGGGGGCGCAATATGACTTAACCAGTTGACGCGCCCTAGTTTCTCACGTCGTCATTTTGATCATGTTGTGTAATTTGACTCGGAGCATGGCCCAGTTTTGCAGTTTTATTACAAAAATCGCTCCTCCATCAACGCAGCTTGCAATAGCACTCATGAAGCCACTAGAATCATTGCAGTTGACCCCCGGCGACGATGACAATGACACAACGAACAATGACAAAGACGATGACCGCGACGTGAGAAACCCCCTTCCTCCCCTTACCCGTGGCTGGTTCTGACTAGCATGGGTCCCTCCTCTCCCCCCCTCCCCCTTAGGCTACAGTGGTGCATTATGACCTAACGGTTAACGCGTCCTTTATCCAAATAAAAATAAATAAAAAAATGTGTTTTTCTAGTGACTAAAATCATCCTACTAGTATTTGTATGCCATTTATATGATCTCTCCTTAGTCAAAATTGCTTCTCCACCAACAAGACGGTAAACAGAGCTATACCGAAGCACTTGAGAGTTGTAAAAATTATCTATGACCTCGTGTTGACTCTAAACCATCTTGCGAAGACTTTTGAAGGCATTTAAGACATCGTTTCAATTAGACCAAATCATTATTGTTCATCCAACAACGTGACTACAAATAGCGTTATTGACATCGGTTACCTCAGTTGGACTTTTAATCATATTTAGAGTATTTATTTTACATCCATGGGTCCTTATTTATTTATTTATTTATTTATTTATTTATTTAACGTCTATCCTATTCAGTTATAAAAACGGGATTTACAAAGGAGGACAACTAAATAATTAATCTAATTACATAGATGCAGACACAACAATGAACTACACATTTTAGTAAATATTTGAAATAGTAATATTACAACAATGCATTAAATATTCAACAAATTTGATAACAAATAAAAAGGATATTAAATGCAATTTATGAATGAATCGAATATATAAAAAAGGGGGTGGGGAATGAAAAGAAAAGAAAAAAGAAAAGAAAAAAAAAAAAAAAAAAAAGAAAAAAGGAAAGGAAAAAAAAGAAAAAAAGAAAGAAAAGAAAAAAGAAGAAAAAATAAAAACATTAAAAAAAAAAAAAAAAAACGAAAAGAAAAAACTGATTTATTAGACGATCCCACTCAAACGAATATGAGGTTTGCCAAAAATCAGGAACAGCAAATCAGGGAGTAATCAATCTTTCGCGGAAGAAACCACCGAACGTGAATCTTCATTCTTGTGTTCAACCATCATTCTTGTGTTCAAATCTTGATAACAATTTAGTGCAAAAGATCTTGACTCTAATATATAATTATATCAGATATATAATTATTTAAAATTGTTCAAGTCAAAAACTGATCACAGCAATGATACAGGACACCTAACTCAAGTTGCAAGTTCCACCAGTGGGCGGCAACCAGACAATCTAGGCAGAAAAATATCAATTGAAAATAGCAAAATACATTGAATACATCAAAATCAAAGCAATAATGAACAAACAAAGAGAACAGCAAAATCATGAATAAGAACATATGAAGATAAATTAACATTACATAAACATAGAGACAATGCCCCACAAATAAATAGTAAAAATCAATTCTTCTTTGTTCTTCGATTCATTATCATTGCTTCAATTTTACTTTTAAATTGTACTATTCCTAGCTCAGTAAACTGGCTTCTAATATCATAAGAAATTGAATTCCAAAAGGATACTCCTCTGTACAAGAATGACTTTCTTAATGATTCAGAAATTAATTTAGGAACTTTCAAAGAGTTCATTAGAAAGAATTTCTATCACGATCAACAAATTGAATGCTATCGATTTATACTAAGCACAATTAATTAAGGGATGACTGAAAGCTGAATTTGACGAACTTACCCCTTGTGGATTTTGGTGGATTTTGAAAATATGTCACTATGTATACCACAGCAGTCAATCCGAATTGACTGAATTCGGTTTGACTTGAAGTGTATATCACCGACATTCGAAACGACTTTCTCAATCCTATTTCGATTCGAATTGAAGTTGTTGTTGTGGCAGTTTAAATAGATGCTACAAGATTCTATAAATAACACTTGAAAATACTATGTACTTGTATCTCTACCTACAGCTACGTAAATATAAAGCCCAATGTCTACATTAAAGCCTCCAGACACCATTTTATTGTAAACATGTAATAAACACCGCCTGCCTAATAATGGTGTTCACTGAAATCTAAATCTCTAAGGCAGTTTTGAATCCGTATTGAACTGTATATAAAGCAATTTACTCATGTCAGTCCACTTTGGAAAGTGGATTGACTTCAATTCGAATCGAATGTGTATATCAAGATACTCAAACCGAATTGAACTTGAACCGACTTGAGTCAATTCGGATTGAGTGCTGTGATATACGTAGTGTGTTAATTAGGATATTTTTCTGAAGATAATGGCACCATAACACTTTTTTTTGCAATTTGTTTTTGGTCAAACTGAAATTTGACTAGATGGTCATTTCATCAACTCATTTCATTAACTTTTAATATCGCAGGCGGCGCAATATGGCTTAACCGGTTGTAAATAAAAATAAATAAATACATTTTATTTAGAGTCTACCCACTCAGTTATATAACTGATTTTCAGTGGGGGACTTTAAATCAAAGCCACCAAGCCAACCCTGCAGGCCCCGACGCAATCGACGAGTTAGCGATAACCAACCAAAGATCGATATTTTTAATAGGAAATATAGCAATCAGTGGTATGGACAGTTTCTCACGTCTTCGTTGTTCTCTTTAACATTTGGTGCAATTTAATTTTTTTCTTGTACAAAATCCCATATTTGATCTGTACAGTATAGTTTTGAAAATGGGGGACCAATGAGAATTGACGTAGCTTTTAGCAATAATGAAATCCAAAAGTTGTCTTCCATGAACATGGAAGGATGTCATACACACAATGTAAGAACAATAATCAACTAGACACAAGCTGGAAATCACATAATGAATTTGTACTTGAACTTATAGCAATCCAATAATAGTCAATATAACTTATTTTTTATTTGTATGTATCCATAACCTCTTCAGTTGACATTCACAAACAATTATATCCAATGATAAATTGATTGTCTAACCTTGATTGGTTTTAGCTGCACTTTTTACTTCCAAGCTTGTTAAAAAGCCATTAACAATTGACACCATTCTCTTGGTACGTAATAGCTTGATGTAACCCGTTGAATGCCACTCGCGGGAGCTGTGCCAGCCGTGGGCAAGTACCATTGTGGTCGGTGACTTATTGCAAGTGAGTTGCGCTTCATGGTTACACCGTGATGTACAGATTCCAAGTAGGTACTCTTGAAGGTCAACTATTGATATTGTAATTTTCTTACATGGTAGTTCAATTGTTTGTTGATTGTTGAATTGTTAGTTAGTTAACTGTTAAACATATGAATTGGTTATGAGAGTCTGTTTGGCTATGTTACTTGGATTCAAGTAGCGTTTGCAGGTTGTAAATATATAGAGAACATTTTAACAGAAGCCGGGGTACTACATGGGTTACTTTAATCCACACAAAAGGATTCGGCGCATTATGACCTAATAGTTGATGCACCCTTAATCCCCCCAAAAAATTAACAAATTAATAATACTTTAATGTTTTTCGGGTACATTTTTATGTTAAATTATACAACATTACCAGACTAAAATGTGATTAATTGATATGAACGACAAAGTCGAAATTCGATTTCGGCAAACTAAATGCTACAAATTTTTCAGTGTATTATTTCTTGTATGTCTGAATTGAGACTGATTTTGCTGTAAATGGTAACTGCACTTACAAAACAGGTTTTCAATGCAATTGGTTCATGTTCAGTGGTTCCACCTCTTCACATCCATAAGGGTTTTTTAGGTACAAAGTCGTGTTATATTGTTCCAGCTCCTAACATGAATGTGTTTGCCCCCAGGTGCTGTACATCGGCAAGATCAAGGTATCCCACCGGAAGGTCCCGGACTCGTTCATAGACGACGCGCTTGAGAAGTTCAAAGCTCACGAGCTGGAGAAGGAGAAGCTCAGACACCCCGAGACAAATGGCTCGAGTAGTAACCTCGCTGGTCTAGCTGGGAACGACTCGACTAGTAACCTCGCTGGTCTAGCCTGCAATGACTCGACTAGTAATCTGGCGGGCCTAGCCTGCAATGACTCAAGTAGTAACCTGGCGGGTCTAGCCGGCAACGACTCGAATAGTAACCTAGTGGTGCTCGGCGGGACCCAGAGTAACGGCACCAGGCAGAACAACATCATCATCACCATCTGTAAGGACGTGGAGAGTCCCAGGAGAGGGTCGGAGGTGAGGACACTCTTTATTTATCATCTATATTAGAAATAGAGAGGAGGTGGTACTGCCCAGAATTCAAATAGGCCACACACGTCTAACTCACGGAAAGGTTGTTCCCAGATGTGACACATGTGATATACCTGTAACCGTACATCATATGCTAGCAGAATGTATAGAATACGATGCCTTGCGCACACAATTTGATCTCTCCTAATCATATAAAGAACTTCTATTATATGATAACGGCGACTATCTTTCTAAATTTCTTATTCAAAGTAATTTATTTAACAAAATTTAATTCACATCAAACACATTTCCTTTATTTATTTATTTCCATTCAAATAAACAACTTTTCTTTTGCTATTACTATCACCACCATCATTTTCTTTTCTTTTATAAACTTAGAAAGAAAACAATATAATCATTAAACTCATTTCATTAACTTACAATATCACAGGCGGCACAATATGACCTAACAAGTTGAAGCGCTCTAATTTCTCACGTTGTCCTTGTTCGAAATTGATTATCACGGGGCTGGTTCTGACCAGCATGGGCCCCGCCTCCCCATATTCCCTAGGCTAGAGTGGTGCATTATGACCTAACGGTTGACGCGTCCTAAATAAAAAATAATTAAAAAATAATTAGACTAGAAGAACGAGAAAATATGGGTGAAGCGTCGGGCATTGATAGGCGACTTCGATAGTCCCGGGAGCCCAAGAGTTTGGTGGGACCCTCCCAACCCCTACCCGACTTCAATGTAGGATGAAGGGTCGGATGTTATTATTATTTGCATTCACATGATAACATTTTAACGTTTTACGTTGTAGGTCTAAATATGAATGTGAGAGTAACAAGACTTCAGAGTTCAGACAATTAAAATTGTTCATAGGGATGCATGATTTCTCATTTTTTTAGATTTTGTTTTATTTGATTTACCTGATTTTACTTGATTTCAAGACGATATCAAATGGACCAATATAAATTTAATCCAACAAAGTAGTGAAACATGTAAATGCCCATTCGTTTGCAATCGCTTCTAAGCCGAGGTGTCTTTTTGAACTGCAATAATGTGTTGAAAATGGTAAGCATGCAATCAGGCAAATACGGTTAACCATTTTTGTTATTTATCTCGGTTTTGTTTCTTTGCCCTTCTTTTTATTGTTTCTCATATGTCAGACACTTTGATAACAAACCCAAGGCATCTCTTCCAACGGGATTAAGATGTAAACTTTTGTTTAATCTTATAGAATTTCATCTGCCACAAGTTTTTAATTTTGTATTTAGCAATAACCCGCCCTGGTTTACACCAGAGCCGATTATTATATTTGACCTTTGTCGTTTTGATAAAAACTCTACTTGCGATAGTGTATTCAAAATTAACTTTAGAGAGATTTGCCATGAACATCAAAGGTTTACTTTGGTATTCACAGATGGCTCCAAAATTGACAACAAGGTTGGAAGTGCTTTTATTGATCCACCTTAACTGAATGTTTCAGGCTAAGAGACGTGTGTTCAGTTTTCACTGCAGAGTTATTCGCCATCCGTGAAGCTCTTAAATACATTCTACGCTGTCGTTGTGGAGAATACCTTTTGTGTTCAGATAGTTTAAGTTCACTTCAAGCTATAGAACTCATGTATTCAAGTCATCATTTGGTACAAGACATCCAATTCTATTTAGAAAAACTAACCTCTAAGGGTTATATAATAGAGTTTTGCTGGATACCTGGACACGTGGGCATAGAGGGAAATGAACACGCTGATAGGGCTGCTAAGGAAGCTTCCCAGCGTCGCGACGTTGATTTTAATCTAGTTCCCGTTCCAGATGTCAAGAGTGGATTCAAGCAAAGATTGTTGGATTTGCGACAAGCATCTTGGGATGTGTTGCAAAATAACAAATTGCGTAGTGTGATGCCCACATTGGCTAACAAAATTCGTCCACCTACGTCTCGACTCTCACGTAGAGAAGAGGTGGTATTGTCTAGACTTCGTATAGGGCACACACGCCTAACACACGGATATCTCTTAACCAGAGAAAAGGTTATTCCCATATGTGGCACATGTGATGTACCTTTAACCGTACATCATATGCTAGCAGAATGTACCAAATTTTGATGCCTTGCGCATGCAATTTGATCTCTCCCAATCATATGAAGAACTTCTATCATATGATAACGGCGACAAACTTTCCAAATTTCTCATCCAAAGTAATCTATTTAACAAACTTAAAGTAACTTCATACACATTTCTTTCTTTTCTTTATTTTCATTTACATACATAACTTTTATTTTGCTATTACTTTCTTCATCTTCAATTTATTTTGTTATTTATACACTTAGAAAACAATCTAATCATCAAACATACCTGCATTAACTCTTCTAATTTACTTTTATTCACAGGCGGCGCAATATGACCTAACTGGTTGAAGCGCCCTAGTTCTCACGTCGTCGTTCTATTTTCCTGTAGGCCTACTAGATAACCAAAATGGGCCGAAATGAACCAATTGATGTGGCATAATGACTAATGATTGATCTGAACATTTTTAAAATGTGCGTTATCTTGCGCAGAACATTTTAATAATTAAATTGGCAAGCTTTACCATTTGAGTGTAGCCTATACAAGATACCAGATGTATTCTTTGTCTTCAAAATTTACAGTCAGTAGGCCTACAGTCTATAATGTGTTTTAAACTTGTTAGATATTTTGTTGATTAAATTGATACCATAAAAGCCTAAGGAAGGGTTTGAAAAAATTCTTATTAGCGCTAAATTGCACATCTCTATGCATTCTTCACAGTTACTACATATACATGCAGCTTTGACATAGTTTAACGAATTTGGCATCCGTTTACATGAAATGGATCTCCAAACATTTTCAAATCAGTTTTCAGTTGGTACTTTATCTGTAAACAGCACTAGTAGCTAAGCACGCACTTGTTATTCAGAGAAATTTAATTAACAAGGCAGTGAATTTCAAATAAAAATTATCGTCACAAGCCTAGGAACAAATTGACATTTCTTGTAAACAAATATTTTTATTACTCCTGTTTAAGAGAGATTAACTAGCTCGACAAATTTTTATGACTTAGGTTAATGTAGCCTAAAAACAATGGAAACAGAACAGGCTTTAATTCTTATGTCGACTATCAGGTAGGCAGTGAAGTGTAAACATGGAAGTTTTGGAAACTAGTTTTGAAGTCAAGTCCAAGAAAAATGGTTTTGACTAGAACCGATCCAAACTTAGTTTTGAAGGGTAGGTACACATGCTGTTTTGAAATCGATTTCAAACCTTCATTAATATAATATGTAATGTAATAATAATAATTGTACGTACACTGACGAAATGGCAGTCGTCGTAGCTCGTTGGTCTTGTGGTTAGAGTCTCCGCTTCCAATGCAGAAGGTCCAGGGTTCAATTCCTGCCATAGGCAGACGTTTTTAAACTTCTGATTTGTACTTGTCCATCAGTACTTGGGTTAGGAATTTTTAAACGGTGACTTTAGATCCGACCTATCAACGAGGCACAATAAATTCAAAGTTGTTCTGAATCGGCCTTGTTGATTCTGGCGTTGATCTGCGGGTGTTCACACTGTCCATTCCACTGATTGCTATATTTCCTATTACAAAATAATATGGATAAATACAAAATATGGAATATGATTTTAATTCTTTTAAACAATCAATCCGTGATTGGACTGCAGTTGAAGGTCATTAGCATTTTCCCCTCTATTCTTTAACACATTCCTGTTAATAATTTTACATAAACATTATTTACTCTTATGTTTTGTTGCACTTTTAATTTTGATATATTTGTTTATTGTTCATCACCATAAAATTATTTGTTAATTTGTAGGAAAATTATTGTAATTTAAATTTTTACTTCATTTATATGTTATATAAGAATTGTCTATGTAAAATGGAACTTGTGCTGTACGAGACTCTTTAACTAAATAAATAGAATAAATCTTTGGTTGGTTATCGCTCACTCGTCGATTGCATCGGGCCTAAAGGGTTGGCATGGTCGCTCGTGATTTAATGTCCCCCACTGAAAATCAGTTGAGAGAGAGAGAGGGAGTGAGTAGACTCTAAATATGTATTTATTTTATTTTTATTATGTTATATAAACTTTTTATGTTTAATTATACCTACAACACAAGTACTCGGACTATATTGTGGATTCACGCTCTTGCCTTACTCTAGTCGTCTAACGTGGGCGTGCCCCCCACCTCCCCGACCGTCATCTCCCCTGGGATGGAACCTCACAAGCTCGGAGGGTCGGTGGAGACGCTCCCCTCGCTGCCCATCTCCCCCACCGGGCGGCCCGGCGGTGCGACCAGCCTGATGCAGTATCACCACCAGGACCTGGTCAACAGTTCTCCCATGAGGAACAGGGCGGCGTCCACTGGGAGCGTCAGGGACATCCGCAAGACTGAACCCGCGGTGAGTGAACTGCGCACTAAAAGTAATACTACAGTAAAAAATTTAAAAAACTAATCATTGGACTTTCCACTGGTAAAAAAAAAAAAATTGATCTCTCCCAATCATATGAAGAACTTCTATCATATGATAATGGCGACAAACTTTCTAAATTTTTCATCCAAAGTAATCTATTTAACAAACCCCTGTCTGGGCCCGGGGTAGAATTGGCCCAGAGCATGGCTCTGTTAATCGTAAAAAGCGATTCAAGAGAGAAAAATCCACCTCACAAACATCAGCTAGAAAGAGCGGAGAATCTAACTCCCGAAACTAGAGGCGAGCTCTGGCAATCGTCGTCGGGGACCTTGCCCCCTTCCCTTGACGACCTCCCGGCGACTATGACAAAGACAATGACACCACAAACGATGACCCAAAGACGATGACGACCGCAACGTGAGAAACCCCCCTTCCTCCCCTTACCCGTGACTGGTTCTGACCAGCATGGGCCCCCCTCCCCTCCCCCCCCCCTCCTTAGGCTAGAGTGGTGCATTATGACCTAACGGTTGACGCGTCCTTAATCCAAATAAACCAAAAACTATTTAACAAAATTTAATTCACATCATACACATTTCTATAATTTATTTATTTTCATTCACATAACTAACTTTTGTTTTACTATTACTATCATCATCATTTTATTTTGTTATATATACACAGAAAACAATCTTATCATCAAACACATCATTAACTCATCTCATCAAATCCCGTCTGGGCCCGGGGTAGAATTGGCCCAGAGCATGGCTCTGCTAATCGTAAAAAGCGATTCAAGAGAAAAAGTCCACCTCGCCAACATCAGCTAGTATGAAGGCTAGTATTCTATTTTACTCCCCGAAAATAGAGGCGAGCTCTGGCAATCGTCGTCGGGGACCTTGCCCCCTTCCCTTGATGACCCCTCGACGACGATGACGACAACGACACATGAACGATGACGATGACAATGACGACTGCGACGTGAGAACCCCTCCTTCCTCCCCTTACCAGTGGCTGGTTCTGACCAGCATGGGCCCCTCCTCCCCCACCCCCCTTGGTTAGAGTGGTGCATTATGACCTAACGGTTGACGCGTCCTTAATCCAAATAAAATGAAAAAAAAAAAATCATCTCATCAACTTTCAATAATATCACAGTTCACAGGTGGCGCAATATGACCTAATCGGTTGAAGCGCCCTAGTTTCTCACGTCGTCGTTGTAAAATGTGTGTAGGGCCTACTTATGTGTGGCTCGTTGGTCTTGTGGTTAGCATATCTACTTCCAATGCAGAAGGTCCAGGGTTCGATTCCCGCCAAAGTCAGAAGTTTTTTAACTTCTGATTTGTACTTAGTCCATCAGTTCTTGTCTTAGGTGTTTGTAAACGGTGACTTTGGAGCCGTCCTAGCAACGAAGCACATAATAAATTCAGAGTTGTTCTGAATCGGCCTTGTTGATTCTGGCGTTGATCTGCGGGTGTTTGCAATACCACTGATTGCTATGTTTCCTATTCAAAATATTGATCTTTGGTTGGTTATCGGTCACTCGTCGATTGTTCGGGACCTACAGGGTTGGCTTGGGCGCTTTGATTTACTGTCCCCCACTGAAAATTGGTTATATTACTGAGTGAGTAGACTCTTAAGTCTAAATACAATTTATTTATTATGTATTTATTATTTATAATAAAAAGTGGTATTTTGACTACTTTACAAGATTTTTTATCAAACAATATAAGAATTTAAAAACAACAACAATCTTTAATCACACCATTAACTCATTTCATTAACTTTCAATATCACAGGCGGCGCAATATGACCTAACCGGTTGAAGTGCCCTACTTTCTGACGTCGTCGTCACAGACAAGACAAAATCATTTCCCTAATACTAGTTATAAATATGACTGTGTATAAGTGCCACATTATTATCAAAACTAGGCCGCTTCGTGTACGCTTTTTCCAGTCATGTTGATGGATGAGCTTTTTTGGTCTACTATTTCTGTCCAATGATTAGGCCCTACTAAGTTTTTGTATGCGTGGGATCTCATTACTTTTTCAAATTCCAGAACAAAATAATTTTTGTTTAATTTGGATAATTTTTATTTAGTAGTATTAATTACTATACTAGTTATACCAATTGAATGTAAAATATCTCGAGGCCCAGACTTGCTTTTTATACGCATTGTAGGTGATTTATGTCAAGTTTCTATAGTTACTTATTTATACACCTGTAAAAGGCTTATAATAAAACCTTTATTTCTACGAATTCTGGCTCACTTTTTCAAATTTTTCTTTCAAAAGGCACTATATCACCATTACTTTAATATGCTTGTAAGTAAAATATAAACGTTTTTGCCCCACCCGTTTGGTCAAAAGCGGCGCAAATATTGCCCAAATATTGCATTAAAAATCGAAAAAAAATTGGAAAAGTTCAATATCCTTGAGAAATTTCTTTGATTGTGCCCAAAAACTTGACAGATCTAAGTTCAGAGATTTTGAAGGTCCCCTCCAATTTTAATCAAGATCGCATGTCGTTTGCCCGGTAGAGAGCGAACAAACAGACATAAAAAAACGAGCTTTTTTCCTGTAGTAAGTGAAATTGAAGTCTTCTCTTTGCTAATCCAAACGGGTTGTTGTATTTGTCTTGCAGAGCTCGGCAGATCACAATCGGACAATGTTGTTCCTCGTGGGACGCACCGATCTTCGTCTGATCAGCCCTGATCGCAAGCAGATCTTACTGCACAAGAATCTCAGAGATGTGGCGCGCTGCATCCAGGTATCGTCTCATGTTATTCTAAATATTTATTTTATTGATTTCTTACAACAGGTATTAACCCACAAGTGTTAGGTAACTAAAATTAAACAATTCAAAATACCTACAATTCAACACGATACAAATAAGTTATACAAATCATTAAATACATGAACAAGTAATAACAAATTGACTAACAAAACTATATATTGATGGTGAAGAACCAATACCTTCTACCTGCCATTGTCTGCAAAAATGAGATTTTTGTGTATATGGGTACACAAAATTATTTCGATTTTTTATGGTAATAGCTCCTATCTAACAATGCTTAAACACCTCCAAAAGAGACATATAGTACTACCTTACATCAATATCTCCTATCTGCCACCGCCAACTAGTTACTTTTTTTAAATCAGTTTTAATGCTCTCCTGAACAATTTGCTTTTTGGCAGATAGAAGGTATTGGTTCTTCACCATCAACATATAAAAAATGGCTAAAACCCCAAGATGAAAAAAAATGGGGTTATAAAATACAAAACTGGTGAAAAGTTGATAAGGTGACAAGAGTGATAAGTGAGTCATGTTGGTAAAATGGCATGAACAGTTGCTTTAAATAATTGAAGTTCTTAAGACTTATTGGTCCAGTGGCTAAGAGACCCTGCTTCCAATGCAGAAGGTTCCCAGTTCGAATCCCATTTCAAACTTAAATTGTTTAACTTCCGATGTAGACTCACATCCATTCCTGGGGAATCTTAGCAACAAAACACATCGTTAGGGCCCCGTTAAAATATCGTTAAAATTTAACTTTTGTAGCATTAATCTCTTGTAAAATAGTAAATATCATTAATTAGCATTTATAGGGCAATTCCAAGCTGGTTCGTCTCGATTCTCCGCTAGGATCGCATGATCGGGGATTGACCACAGGACTCTTTACATTTTGGTTCCAGTGGAACTTACACATGGCGGTGACCAAACGTCGATCGTCCTGCACTCTGATGGGAAATCTGTCACCCTTCACAACAATAGTACACTGCCCTCAAAATGTTGTAAAAATTCCTATTTTATCAACGTAAAGACAACTGTGGTGAAACCCCGATCGTTCTGCGCTCTGGTGGGAAATTAGTTTGACCATTGCCCTATTGGTTGAGATTTGTTTGAGAATGTCTTAGAATGAATCGATTCCCCCAAAATAAAAAAAGGTATCAAAAGTTTCAAACAAAAATTGCGATTACATTTTGTCCTTTTAAAAATTAATTTCTAATTAAGTGGGTTGGCTTCAAGTGTGCATTCTATTGCAGGGTATCCAACATGCCGAGCACTTTGGCTTCATCTGTCGCGAGCCCGACTGCTACATGGGCTTCGTGTTCCGATGTCAGACTCCGAGCTTCGCGGACGACGTCGTGGGCGCCATCACCCAGGCGTTCCTAGCGACGACCGACGCTATTCGCCGGGAGAAACCCCCCGTGTTCTCCTGCGAACACTGTCCGATGGTGTGGTACCACAGGCTGTGTGCGGAGGCTGAAGGTATGTGAGGGACTCTTTTAATTTATTTGACACTCCTCTTTTCATGAGCACAAGTTTAGGTTGTACAACTAAAACTAGGAAACGCTCAGTTGGACGCGTTGATAAGCGAGCACGTGCCATAGCTAGACCCACATTGCACATTTTTTTAATTTTAAAATTTGCGACGTTCGCTGTCCACAGGGCCATGTTTCCAATATTATTTATTATTGCCAAGGTATTTGGGTAAACCCGTGTGTAAACCTTTACTTTGTGAATAAAATCCACCGCCATCTAGAGGACCTTGACTCCTTGGGAACACTATTTTAAACTCTTTGATCACAAATAATACCCTGCTTCCTCGAAAGTATTTTGATTACTTCTAGGTGGCAGTGCATTAGAAACTTTGCGCGTCTTTTCGTTGCCATGGCAACGTTACTTTTGTTATAATGTAATTTCCATCTACCGGTACACTACTTATCGGATCAAAATAAAATTAACATATTCGTGACCGGACGGACATTCTAAATGATTTGGCCACCTCGGATTTTGTCGCCGTTTAGTTTGAAAAAAAAACTTTCGATTAACTTTAATTTGTAGCTTTTTAACTTTTTGAACGATTTTGCCACAAAACTAATGGCATTCAATCAAGAACAAAGCTTGCGGATGGTCAAAATTTCAACTCGATCCGAGCCTCCGTTCGAACGTTATGGCGAGACATACAAACAAAACAAAAAAACAGTGACTATTTTTTCCGGCAGAGTCAAATGGAAACGCTCGCTTAATTAGTTTTATGACCCATGACATAGGCCTACATACCATATTTATTCCATTCTAAGATGACTTTGAATGTTCAATGACCCCTATTTTAAGAAAGCTTAAATGATAAAACTAGGAAACGCTCAGTTGGACGCGTTGATAAGCGAGCACGTGCTATAGCTAGACCCACATTGCACATTTTTCTAAATTTTTAAATTTGCGACGTTCGCTGTCCACAGGGCCATGTTTCCAATATTATTTATTATTGGCAAGGTAGGCCTATTTGGGTAAACCTTTGCTTTGCGGATAAAATCCACCGCCATCTAGAGGACCTTGACATCATTTCTTTGGGAAAACTATTTGAACTATTTGGTAACAAATAATACACTGTTTCATCGATAGTATTTTGATTACTTCTAGGTGGCAGTGCATAGTGCGAACCTCGTGCATCTTTTCGTTGCCATGGTAACGTTACTTTTGTTATAATGTAATTTCCATCTACACTACTTATCGGATCAAAATAAAATTAACATATTCGTGACCGGACGGACATTCTAAATGATTTAGCCACCTCAGATTTTGTCGCCGTTTAGTTTGAAAAAAAAACTTTCGATTAACTTTAATGTAACTTTTTAACTTTTTGAACGATTTTGCCACAAAACTAATGGCATTCAATCGGGAACAAAGCTTGTGGATGGTCAAATTTCAACTCGATCCGAACCTCCGTTCGAACGTTATGGCGCACAAAACCAGTGACTATTTTTCCAGCAGAGTGAAATGGAAACGCTCGCTTCGCTCCCTTAATTACTGGTACAATTTTAAGGAGCAAATTTAAGGCCCCCCCCCCCCCCCCCCCCCCCCCCCCCCCCCCCCCCCCCCAAAAGGCTTGCATGTAATTTTTTAAAGTTATATGCAAGAACATCTACGTAATTGTAAATATAATACTGCTGTGCGAGTTCAGGTCATTTCGACCCCCGTCTGGGCCCGGGGTAGAATTGGCCCAGAGCATGGCTCTGCTAATCGTAAAAGGCGATTAAAGAGAAAAAGTCCACCTCGCAATCATCAGTAAGTAAGAGGGAGTATTTTAACTAGAGGCGAGCTCTGGCAATCGTCGTCGGGGACCTCGTCCTCTTACCTTGACGACCCCCCGGCGACGATGACAATGACACAACGAACGATGAAAAAAACGATGACGACCACGACGTGAGAAACCCCCCTTCCTCCCCTTACCGTGGATGGTTCTGAACAGCATGGGCCCCTCCTCCCCCCACCTCCCCTTAGGCTAGAGTGGTGCATTATGACCTAACGGTTGACACGTCCTTAATCCAAATAAACCAAAAATCAGGTCATTTCGAGTTAGAGTCGAGTTTGACTTGTTCAAATTTCCCGCAGTTTTGTGCCCGCCTTGCAAAGATGTGGGATGCGAGTGTTGTGTTGCTTCTTTCTATAGCTTGCAAAGATAAGATGGCCGCTTAGGCATCAGATGTGTGAAATAAACAAGAATTTACATCGTAGAGGCCTCAGCAGATTTTATCCTAGATACTTTATTATTTGATATTTTTATTTGAGATATTTTTAAATTAAGAAAATCCATTCTTTACTTGTCAAGAAATAAGAATGAAGGCTCGTTTACCATCACTTAGCAACACGTTAAAACATAACGTAACGTACGGTAACATTATTGTGGTGTTTACAATCACATAACAACACGTTAAAAATTAAGCATATACATGCCTATGTGTCAAAATTCCTATATTGACTTACCGGAGTATACTTGAGAATGCAACCAATATCGGCCCACAAGTTTTGCTCCTTAATAGAATCTTTAAAATCATTTCTCTTCTTATCATAAATAGTAGGACACATTTGCACCAGTTCAATCAATTTACCATCATCCATGGTTCACAATTGTAGGTTATGTGAGTTGTTGTTGTTTACAAACAATCACATAACAACACAACAATGTAAGACTCGGCAACGGGCTGTGATTGGCTAAATTAAGAATAAAATTAACATATCGTACAGTAAAGTTGAGATTGGATCAACTTCTTCATACGTTACGTGCATTACGTTACTTGCTATGTGATTGTAAACAACACAACTGCTTTCAATGGTTTCAACCTTCTTACGTTATGTTTTAACGTATTGCTAAGTGATTGTAAACGAGCCTTGACAGAGGGAGAATGATGCTAGGCTAGGCCTACTGTCAGGTAAGGAAAGGCCTACCCTAGGCCAAGGTGAAGGCTTACTCACAGGATTAAAGGAATTAACAAAGGCACTTGGCCTATAGGGAAAGGCCTACAACTTAAAGCCTTTTATTTGCCACCTAGGCCTAAGCTTTGACCAAATTAAATAACTTTTGTTTTGATATTACTATCATCGTCATCATTTTACTTTCTTATATACACTTAGAAAAACATTCTAATCATCAAACACACTATTAACTCATCTCATCAACTTACAATATCACAGGCGGCGCAATATGACCTAACCGGTTGAAGCGTCCTAGTTTCTCACGTCGTCGCTTTGTTTACTCTTATATGGATGACAGTTTTGAATACAATCCGAATTCTCAATCCTCCATGTAACCAGCGTTTGGATCCATTCCCCCAAAAGTTGGGATCGGATCAAAAATAAGCATGTAAACAGTTTCGAGTATTGGATCGAGTGCGGCAGGGTTAAAAGAATGGGGGAATGAAGAAGTTTTGTTTTGTTTGAAGCTCAAGTTTCCTGTTGAGGCTTCAGCCTAAAGGGCCATTCACAACCAACTTAGTAGCTAACTTAGCCTCTAACTTAAAGGTTTGTCTTATGGAAAACAACACGTCTGTTCATGACCAAACTTAGCCTTTAACTTACATTTATCAGCAACCGAATGTTTGCAAACTCCAAGGTTTCTAACTTAACATTAAGCTTTTAACCAATCAGAGAGAGACTCGAGCCGACAATTTCCGGTCATATCCGATTGAAAACGTAAACAAACAGCAAAAATGGATCCCAAGAAACATCAGCTATTGTTCGATGAAAAGCTATTGAACGAATTCATGAAAAGGCCACTGCTATATGCAAAATCTTCGTCTTTATACAAAGATAAGAATATAAAAGAAAACATTTGGCTATCGATTGGGGCAGAAATGTCAACTGACCGTCAGTATTATTAACGTTTATTGCGGTACTAGGCCTAGCCCCCAGCTAGGGCTAGGACATGTGAGGTTATGTAAGGCTTACGTCACGTTGTCTTAAATAAATACGTTTATTATTTTTACCATCAATTATTGTTTAATAAACTGTACAGTCTATAGTCAATCAATTCTATAATGCTACCTAAGTAGAACTAGGCTAGGCCTACTTACTGAATGCTGAATGTTATTGTATGTCAAGCATTGGCGCGATAAAAGTAAACACTGCAAATCTGTGTTGTGATTGGTTTAAAAACATCTATCATGCACAGCCATCTAAAGTTAGAGGCGACGGTATGGCTGTAAAGCACTCTGCCACGAGCAACATCTAGGAGGCAGTGGCTGTTAAGTTAGCGGCCTAAATATCTATCATGAACAGCAACCTAAAGTTAGAGGCTAAGTTAGCTGCTAAGTTAGAGGCCTAAGTTGGTTATGAATGAGCCTTAAGGCTTATTTGTTTTTATTTTATTTTTTACCTGAAACTTGTAGGCCCTACATTGTTCTCCGCAGAGCGGCTATGAGTGAAAGAGAAAGATTGTTTCCTATCGGGGGCACACTTTGGCGATCTTGCTTCATTTTGATTTGTTAGTTAATTTTCCATATTTGAAGTAGATAGGCTTAAACAATTTCATTTTTTATTAAGCCTAGGACATTGTTTTCATTCTCTTTGAGGGATTTTACTTTGAACTCAAACTAGAAAACGTCAACTTTAACGAACTCAATGAAAACATTTGAACTTGTGCAGCACTTTTTTATAATCCTTTTTTTACACTCATGTGCATGTCATTGTGGTGTGCAAGTTTAAGAAGTTGTCATTTTAATAGGCCTACTAACTACTAAGCTACAATCATGTAATTATAACTAACAAGAAATATCTACCGCCAAGGGGCTACCCTATTTCAGCTTCTTCTTCATAGGCCTAGTTACGTTCTGTTTGCACCATTTAAATTTTTTGTCTGTTTCAAACTTAACTTTTATTTCTTGTACTTGCGTCCTTGTTTACTTCAAATTTTTTTTCTTCTTTGAGAATCCAAAAACTCCATTCATTGCTTATTTTTTAATTATGTTCACATATTTGTTGAGACCAAATTAAGCCATTAAAAATACTGGTTCATGTGGGACAATAGGCACCACCCAGTGGCGTATCCAGGAATTCATAAAGGGGGGGTTCAGCCAATTAATTCATAGATGTACCCAAGGCTAAGTGGGGTGTCCGGGGGGCTTGCCTCTAGGAAAAATTTTCTTCTTCAAGGTCATTTTGGTGAAAATCTGTGCGTTTTAAAGCATCACAACGACCAACTTTTATTCTACTAAAATCCTGTTTTTAATCCAAAAGTTTTCTCTTTCAAGGTCATTTTGGTAAAAATCTGTCACCAACTTCTTATCTACTAAAATCCTGTTTTAATCTAAAAGTTTTTACTTTCAAGGTCATTTTAGTGAAAATCTGTGAGTTTTAAAGCATCACAATAACCAAATTTGTATCTATACTTAAATCCTCTTTTGGTCAGATGGTAATTTGCATTTAGTTTTGCTGTATAACAGTTATTCTATATTGAAACGTTTAAGTGCACTTTCACACTTTTCTTTGGCAAAAGGGGGGGTTTTGTCCCCCCTCTCCCCCCCCTTGGATACGCCACTGGCACCACCTATATGTGAAATGCTTGAAAAATATATTTTATCAATGCAACTACGCACTAAAACGCATTAAAGACGCATTAAAAAGATTGAGGTGATTTTAAAAACCTTGCACAAACATTTGAGGACATAGAAAATTATTTAATATTTAGGCCTAGGCCTATATCATAAAGAAATCATTTTTCTCCGCTTTTTGTGATTTGTACACATCTTTCGTAAAATAGGACTTCATATAATTATTGTAATTTCAAGAAGTGAAAAAGATTTTAATTAGGTTGTTAATGTTTAACATTCATGGCAGGACTGAGCGACAAGCGTACCCAGGCAACGATATTCCGACGCCTGGAACTCCTGCCTGAAGATGAAACCTCCGTGATCCTGACGAAGTTCCACGGGGCGGAGTTGGCAACACTGCGTGAGCAGAACGAGTTCCTCATGATGTTACTGAGGGCGCACTGTGAAGGGAAGCAGGCGAGGCACGCCCACGACACTGCGGAGAACAGGTGGGTGGCAACAGGGCTGTTACTAGGGTGTAAAGATTGCCCGGGTACGATTGGGTAAAGTACGTGACCTTGTACTTATGACCTAACGCTTGACGCGTCCTAAATCCGAATAAACCAATCAAAAAAAAAACTTGTACAATGGGAGGTCTGGGGGGATGGCTCACCAGCTAATGCAAGACCGTGGCACATAGCCCTGGAATTTGTTTTGATTCTTAGAGTGTGATTACAGTATTTTAATGAGTTTTAGGCATGTTTTTAAAAACATTTTGTTAGTGGTGATTGCTGTGATTACAAACTTATATTATATTTTACTCTACTCTAGATTTTTACCCGGGTTACCAGCCCCTGGTTACGGCGGTGGTGACAAGTTCCATGCTGGGTTGTTGGGAGGTTACACTAGTTTTAATGGTTTTCCTAAAGAAAAACGCCGTTTATATAATTCTAAGTAGTAGGGATGCCTAACGATATGAAAATCCATTATCGATTAATTAATATCGAACCCTATTTCCAACTAAGTCGGGTAGGGGGTGGGAGGTTTCCACCACATTCTTGGCTCCCCGGGCTTATCGAAGCCGGCATGCTATGCCTGATGCTTATCTAAAAAAATGGCCAAACGATATCGATGTAAATCGATATTTTCCCTCCAATTTTTAAATATATTTTCCACGGCAGTTCCCCCAACATGTGCGTCTTCCCATCGCCACGCCCATTGAATGACACATGCCAGTTCGAACCGTGCTGTGCCGAGTGCACTCTAGGCAGCAGACGTCGCAATGTCGACTGGATGCTGCAGAATTACTCGATGCCAAAGGAAAGCTACACAAAACCGCATTTTTCCCGCATTTTTAACACAATTTTGGTACTTTTAAATTTACATAAAATATTGCAATGTAGAAAAAATTGATATCTTAAAAAAATATGTGTATCGATATATCGATAACAATGGTCAACCTTACTAAGTAGGTAAATTAGTAGGCTAGATACACAAGTAAAATTTATTTGTTGTTTAGACAGAAGAAGGTTGCAATGGAGATCAGGTTGTCAACCCTTGTCAAATGCTAGGTAATATACCTGTTTTAAGTAGGCTGCTTATTTGATAAAGGTAATTCATATTGAGTTGTTTGTATTATATTGATTTTCTAATATGGTTGTTGTTCAACACAAAATATTTCAATGTTAATTATTGTGCATTTAAGCATTTTAAATTGATCATCAACAACAGATGTATTTCGAACCTTCCACAAGATGAGGAAAACCACAGGGCTCACTTGTGACATTTGATGTTCAAAATATCAGGAATATTGCTCAAAAGCACCTGAAATGTGTTTCTAGAGCATACAACAAGCCTAGACTAGGACTGAACTGTGTTTATAATCAATTTTTGTAAAGGTTCAGTTTGAAGTTTGAAGTTCCCTAATTTGAGGTTTGCACAGCCTTAGTTTTTTATTAATCTTATGATTAATCATTTGGAAAAGGTAACTTATTGTAAAGTTGTCAACACATCTTTAATAAGGAGGAAGGCAAGATTTTTATAATAGGGCTAGGGGTGGGCGAACGTTCGAAAACTCGAGCCCGAGCCGAGCTTTTTTTGAAGCTCGGCTCGGGCTCGACTTTTTAAGCTCGAGTTCGGTTTTTATCAAAACTTCGAACTTTAAACGAACTTCGTCTTGAAATTACGCCAAAAACACGCCAAAAACTGATTGAATACATCGTTCGCGTAATAAAACAACAAAGCAGAGATCGCCATACTGGATATTTCTAACAGCTGATTTTCCAAGTTCCAGCGTCTTGAAAAGTTCTCGTTTTGTCACGCCATGACGTCACGACGAAGCTATCTGTTAGAAGGCGGTGCGCATCTGTGATTGGCTCGATCGTCACAATTCACACTCGTCGTGCAGGGTCGGCAACATAACAAACACAAACTAGAAATTTTGCTTCTTGATCTACGAAGTACCAACATTATTGAATCTTAACGGCGGGAAATTTGAAAATACGCAAAATTTGAAAAAAATAGTTTGAATTAATTGAATTTTTTATGACGAAATGGAGCCTTTATATTTAAATTAAAGATTTTTATAACTTTTTTTTTTTTAATAATTGAGCTTTTATATTCAAATTAAAATTTTTTACAACTATTTTTAAAAATTTTATAAAATGTATATTCGTTACAGAATAGGCCTAATAATGGATTTTCAAAAGTTCGGCTCGAGTTCGAAGTTCGAAAAATTTTGGTTCAAAAGTTCGAGTTCGGCTCGAAAGTCAAAAACCTAGGTTTGCCCACCCCTAAATAGGGTAATGCCAAGTTGGTTCGACTCGATTCTCCGCCAGGATTGCATGATCGGGACCGGTTGAAGCGCCCTAGTGGAAAACGTCGCGTCATGGTGGCATAACAAGTGAATTTTATTTCTAGGCGAGTACAATGCAGATTAATTAATTAAACGGAAATGTTTTGTGTTTCTAGGTCCGAGTTCCTGAATCAGTACCTGGGAGGCAGCACGATCTTCATGAAGGCCAAGCGCTCGCTGACAAGTTCCTTTGACCACCTGTTGAAGCGGAAGGGGTCGAAAGACGACTTCGGACCCATCACGAAGGAACTTAGCCTGCCGAATAACTCGACGCTGACCAAGGTAAAAGTTTCACTAGTGTGTGTTTTGAAAGTTAGGCCTAACCTGTCACTGTACAGAAAGAGACGCTTAAGATTTGTTCAGTTGACCAGTTCTAAACTGGTTTAAAACAAGTTCGGACAGAGCGCAAGTACGTCTCGGAACCAGTTTCTTGCAGTAAAAACACATGTTCTTCGTTTTGTCATTTGAACGACCATCAGTCCTATCACGGACATTTTAGTACCTACACAAAACTATTGTCAAAAAGTTAAGTTAGAAAACGGCAGATTCTCTTGACACAAGTTTTGTTTGTGCAACTGCGGGAAAAACTATTGGCACGAAAAAGTAGTGTTTAGAAATCCTGGGTAAACTATAGCTACGTGATACTTGCGTGATTTATTTAACGGAATACCCGTTCAAAACCCGCGCAGTTTGGCTGGTTCCTAGTTTTCTGTACGTGCAGAGCGAACATGTTCGATCTGTTCTATCACAAGTTGTCAAGAGTCAACTGAACGACTGTCGAACTGCACTCACTGTTCTATTCACTATTCTATGTACAGTAAGATCTCTCTTATCCGAGTTGGATGAGACCGGGGCACCTCGGATTTGCGAAAAACTCGGATGGCGCGTTTCATTTGTTTATTTGCTCTCGTAGCATAGCCTGATGTGGTAAAATGATATATGACACATGTAATGGATAAAGGAACATAAAATACACACGATACACTTCGTGGAGGGTATACTAAATGATTTAATAGCTTGTAAATCAAGCTCACAAACACACGTAAACAATTAGGCCTACATGTCGTAATAAAAACGTATGTCTAGGCCTAAACTCGACGCAGTAGGCCTAGGCTAGGCCTACAATGCAAAGTAGGCCTAGGCTAGGCCTAGCTCTCTTTCTCATGTGGGAAAACCTCTCACTACTATATCCCGCGCTGAAGCTCTCGTCGCAAGATAAGCCTGGGAAAGAAAGAACATAAGCCCAGGAATAACAATCCTATGCGTCGTGATAACGAATTTCGTGAATCGGTTGAAAGATGATTGCATTGCGAATTCTTCTTCTTCACCAACCATCTTTGTCAGTCAGCTGTGAGTGTGAGTTGGTTGGATCGTACGCGCATCTCGTACTGCGCAGACGGCAGTGTCCAAGATTTATTGCCGCATCTTTCTCTCTTGCACTCACTCGTGGCATGGGCGCGACTCGCCGAGACGGACGGAAGCACGTGATAGCTTACAACGCGCTCTGTCGTCAACTCCAGTTACTCTTTAGACAGCGGGCACGCTCCGCGGGAAAGACCGCAACCACGTAGCGCGTAATTTAAACTGGTGAATTAGCCTAAAAACGGCCGCGAAATATACCCGGATCTTAAAATCGTCCCCGGGTAATTTCTGGAACCGGGTACCCGATGTCATCCCTATCCCTACTCGTAAGGCATGCCTACAAATGTATGCGAGTACATTTAAAAAGTGCGGCGCGGCGTCTGTAATTATTTTATGTTTTATTTACGTATTTAAACTTTAATTTAATTTTTTTTTTTTTTTTTTTTGGGGCGGCTAGGTTATTTATTTATTTTATTTATTTATTTATTTAACGTCTATCCTATTCAGTTATAAAAACTGATTTACAAAGGAGGACAACTAAATAAATCTAATTACATAGATGCAGACACAACAATGAACTACATTTAAGTAAATATTTGAAATAGTAATATTACAACAATGCATTAAATACTCAACAAATTTGATAACAAATAAAAAGGATATTAAATGCAATTTATAAATGAATCGAATATTTAAAAAATGGGGGTGAGGAATTAAAGGAAAAGAAAAAAGAAAAGAAAAAGAAAATAAAAGAAAAAAGAAAAAGGAAAGGAAAAAAAAAGAAAAGAAAAAAAAGAAAGAAGAAAGAAAGAAAAAGAAAAAAAAACATTAAAAAAGAAAAACGAAAAGAAAAAACCGATTTATTAGACGATCCCACTCAAACGAATATGAGGTTTGCCAAAAATCAGGAACAGCAAATCAGGGAGTAACCAATCTTTCGCGGAAAAAACCACCGAACGCGAATCTTCATTCTTGTGTTCAACCATCATTCTTGTGTTCAAATCTTGATAACAATTTAGTACAAAAGATCTTGACTTTAATATATAATTATATCAGATATATAATTATTTAAAATTGTTCAAGTCAAAAACTGATCACAGCAATGATACAGGACACCTAACTCAAGTTTCAAGTTCCACCAATGGGCGGCAACCAGACAATCTAGGCAGAAAAATATCAATTGAAAATACATTGAATACATCAAAATCAAAGCAATAATAAACAAACAAAGAGAACAGCAAAATCATAAATAAGAACATATGAATATAAATTAACATTACATAAACACAGTGACAATGCCCACAAATAAATAGTAAAAATCAATTCTTCTTTGTTCTTCGATTCATTATCATTGCTTCAATTTTACTTTTAAATTGTACTATTCCTAGCTCAGTAAACTGGCTTCTAATATCATAAGAAATTGAATTCCAAAAGGATACTCCTCTGTACAAGAATGACTTTCTTAATGATTCAGAATTTAATTTAGGAACTTTCAAAGAGTTCATTAGAATAGAATTTCTATCACGATCAACAAATTGAAAAATATTGGGTAAAATACCTGAATACATACCTTTCAATACTTTGTATGTATTTACCAGTACGCTATATTTCATTCTTTCCTCAATCGTGAAGCAATCAGATTGTAAATCTTGGCTTATAGGAATTGAATCAAACAACACGGAACATCGGATAAGAGGAGATCGGATAAGAGAGATCTTACTGTATATTTCTAGTTTTGACTGTTCCAAACAAATTAGAACTTGTCAACTGTACACTACACACCTTTATAATACGAGTTGGCTAAAACCATCTGCAGCACGGATTACCTAGCAGAAGGTAGCTATGCTTTGAAACCTAATAGTAATGTGACATATGTACAAATTAAGATGAATTTTGTGTTAAGATGAGGGTGTGGTTAGGGAACCCAACAGCTTACCTGGTCAGTGCCTACTGGGATCTCTTGATGATGAATGATAGAATTTAAGCACTTAATAATATCTAGAAATAAACCACACGAAAAAACGTTGGAATTACCACAGAATTGTTTTGGCCAAACAGGGCCTTGTTCACTTGATGAGTGCAGAGAGGTGACAGTAAGTTTTAGAAATTTTGAATTTTTATAATGTTGGCCCTATAGGAGGACTATCTGTGAACAAAAGTCTTCTAATTGTAGTGAAAACAGCTGATGTTTAGTTGATTTATGCTTGTATAGTCCTCATAGTCATAGGTTTGTTTTGCTGACTCGAATGTAAAGAAAAACTGAAAAGTTAGTTTTTAAAGAATTTTTATTTTTATTGGCTTTATAACATTTGCTACAAACCGGTATCTCAACATGTTAATACTACGAAGGTTTTTAGCATAAGCCCGTGTTGAAGACATTATTAACTTTTACGACAATTAATTACTATCATTCCCTAACTCTCCATGTTCTACCCCAGGACGGCACCACCTCTTCGACTGCCTCCCTCGGGGACGGAAGCGGAGGTAGCGGCAACGAGAGCCAGTCAGAGTCGATGCCTCACCAGCGCACACGCAAGCGTTCGTCCACGCTCGGATCGTCGGACGGCGAGGCGATGAAGCGAGAGCTGGCGTTCAACAAGCAGTTTGCCAGCCACCCCGCCAACCAGCGCAGCGGCAGTAACAGCAAGGACGGCAGCAACAGCAGCCTCAACTCTCAGCTGTCAGTGATAACCAAGGAGCTCAAGGCCACACCCATGATGAACATGTGAGTCGGGTTGAGGGACGGGGGAAACTAGGGCTGGGCAAACATACGTATTTATGAGATTATAGTAGGGCTGTGCGAACCTTGATTTTTGATATACAATCTATTCTGATCTACAATGCACCAACAATCCAGATGTTATGAAGGTGACCGTCCCAGTAGCTTAGTGGTAAAGCACTCGACCGGCAATCGGGAGACCTGGGTTCGATACCCCGTTGGGATGGATTTTGTAATTTCTGTATTGATTTACATAAAATACATAATAATGCCGTTGATTAGGCATTGGCGTTTTGGCGTGCGATAAATATATATTGAACTATCGATTTTACTCTCGAAAGTCGTCAGAAACCAGTGTGACCAACATTCAAATTTTTATTTGCAAATAGCGGGAGGTTCGAGTTCGGTTCGAAATTCGAACAGGTTCGCACAGCCCTAGATTATAGGCCTCGGGTATGTTTAAAATGATTTAGGTTATAAAATGGACCAACGGCCTTGCCATGTTTTCCCGACAGATCACCGAAGTTAAGCAACATCGGGTGTGGTCGGTTCTGACCACTTGGGAACACCTCGTGCTGTTGGCAAAGGGAGTGAAGCAGATCGCCAAAGTGTGCCCCCAATTAAAAGCGATCTTGCATTGTCACCATTGGCCGCTTTGCGGAGAACAATGTTCATAACATGTTTCCGGTGTTGGATTTAAAAAGGGGGGGGGGGAAACGGGGTGTGGCCATTATGTGAAGCCATTTGTCAAAACTCAATAGTTTTACTTGCTACTCTTTAAAATTTGAGTGGCGGCCTACAATCGAGTAAATAAGGTTATGTCTTGGATGATGAAGATTACTATATTTATTATTAATTATTACATTACATTTTCACAAAATAAACTTACGTCCACTCGACGTTACACAAATAGCGAGAGCAGCGTCCAACCACCACATTCAGGTATAGAGAAGTGAAAGGACCATCTATATTGATAATCAAAATGAAAAAGAACCGAACAGTTTAGCCAACTTACTTACAAAAACCATTAATGTTACTAAAAATGAATTACCAACACACAAGCTAACAATTGGCTCTTGTATTGTCGTGCTATATCCAATTGAGACAGGATTCCCTTTATGCATGCGTCATACACATACCACTAGGTAGTAACTTGAGCGAGTTGTCCTTAAGTTGTTACAACCCTCTCTCTTGTCTCCAGCTTCCTGAAGGTCGGTAACCAGCCCAAGACATCGCCCCCTCCACTGGAGATGAACCAGGACACGGCGAGACAGTCTGGCTCCTGGCGTCAGGCGATATACAACAGGGTGGTCACTCCACAGAAGAACATGACTGGTGAGCGAGTTACAAAACCTGGCAATCCACCCTCCAAATTTTTTTTTTATTATTATTTATTTGCCTTTGAATATGTCCAGTACATGTACAAAACAAAGACAGACAGCCAGAAGAGGGCTTGAAGCCCAAAACACATGCACGGTGTAACACAGAGAGTAACTCGCAAGCCATAAATCTTACTCGTGCGGGCAAGTTGGGGGTCTGGGGCACAGCCCCAGACACATGGAGGCATAAGTTTTGTCAGTTACTGAATTTTGAACATTTAAAAACACTTTTCAATAATATTTTAAGCCTGATCAACTTGCCTCTAGAGGCCCCCACTGTAACTCAGCTGTTTTTTGTTTTGTCGGATTATGTTTACGGGTGATGAGTAGAGGTAATGAGAAATGGTGATATAAAAACCCAAACTCCATTTTTTTTTTTAAATGCGTTTTTCGCAATTTCCAAAAAATTGTCAAAAACGTTACAAAAGAATAATTTAAAAAAAAAACTAAAAAAAACAGCCTCTCGCGTTGAAGGCATTGATTCCAAAAAGTTAAAATCGATCATTGTGACCTAAGAATCGAAAAAGAATCGATTCCCAAGAAAAAACAAATGGTAGTCTGTTTCTGCCAAGCCCGCGTCACGGATCGATGTTGCGTTGTCGTCTGGACCGGCACCTCCACCAAAAATTGTGTAAATTCTGGACTGGCAACTATACCGCGCTATACAAGAGATTTTGCAAAATTCGCGTTTTCAAAATGTGTTTTTTCCATCTCTAAAATATGATGTAATTTGTCGTCAATATTAAATTTTAAGCAATAAAATGAACATTAAAAAAATAGGGAATTTTGTTATCACCATTTTTCACTACCTCTAGTGATGAGTGAAAAGGTAATTTCTGAAGTAAGAACTGTTCACTTGCAAGGTATCAAAAGTCACTTGTAACTTGAGAGCTAGGTAGCCTACTAGTAGAAGTTTGGAGTGTTGGAGACTCATTCTTCAGATTTCAGAGCTTGCCTCCAGTTTGGGGTCCAAATAAAATATTCTTTTACTAGCTGTTTAGATGGGCTTTACCTCTTTTCTTGCCCTTTGCGATCTAGTCCAAATTCTTCCCCTGGCCCAGGCGGTGATCACATTACCTGGTTCACTAGATGGGTAGATGAAAACAAAATATAAATAGATCATGATAAATGATCTGATGATAGTTTGAGTGCATACAACAATTTTCTAAGCGTGGGGTTATAACTTATAATAGTTATAAACTTAGGTAACCGGTACGTCAATATTTTTATTTCACAATTGCAATTACAGTATGTATGTGGCAAGGAAGTTAATAATTGATTGCCAAATTGAAAAGGTCATAGTCAAGCCAAACAGGTCTAGTCCAGGTTGTGAGGTGTACTCACACGATGAATGTGTTCTCCCTCCAGATGGCGGGCACGGCAGCGCGTCGCGGCAGCCGGCAGTGAAGCGTGGGCCCAAGGAGCTGCGAGCGTTGTGGAAGAAAGCCATCAACCAGCAACTCATCCTCATTCGCATGGAGAAGGAGAACGCAAGACTCACAGGTATGACGTGATGTGTCCGCAGACTTAGGGTCTCATAGATAGGCCTAACTACATACCAAACATTACACAGACTCAAGTGTAACTTTCACTTTCAAGTTCACAATTTTCTACTGCTTTAAAGGAGGATGTCAAATTAAAAGAACTCATTTGACACGCAGCAATTAGTCAAATACCTACTTCTACAGTTAATTAAACTAGGAACATCAATTAACATATTTAATAGTGTTGCCGTCGATAATCGAAATATCGATCGATTATCGATATCAGTAATATGATATGATAATCGATTCAAATATTTTGATATGATATGATATGATTATCGATTTAAATAGTGACATTGATGTTTTCGCGGTTTACCATACTTAAAAATGCCGCGCTGTCGTATCAACGCGCCGATTGGTTGTCAGAGTAGCCAATAGCTGCTCAAGTATAACGCACGCCCACCGCCGCCAGTGCGCATGCGCTCGCAGCGCGAGACGAAAACATCTGACCGCCCAATCGCGATGTATTCAGTATGGCTCGACGTGTTGTGGCATGAACTTCTCTAGCGTCAGTCTGCCCAATTATATTGAATTTGTGATGTTTCTTCCGTCCCAAAGAGGACCTTTGCTATTACTTGTGACGCCGCCTAACAAGATGAGTCAAGTGTGGCAGTTTTTTTTTACTCAAAGAACGATGACGAGGGGGTCGGGAGGAGATAAGTCTGAGCTGGAATGTCGAGGAGATAGCTAGATGCAACCTTCGCCGGTGGGTACTGTCGGGACATGTAAAAAGTGACACCCCATGCAACAAGACGTGTTAAAATAAAGGCTGTGTAATTGTAATTTAGCCCTCAATTTTATTTTTAAACATTCTAATCCTCAATGAATTTTGCATTTTTCCAACTTCCTTGGCTCAATTTGGAATTTGATATATGATAATCGATTTGGGTCTATGATATCGATATATTTTGATATGATTATCGATTCCATGCCTCCGATTATCGATCACGATTTTCACATCGAACGGCAACCCTAATATTTAATACAATTCAGAAATTTGTAAGGCCAACTTAACCTGGGTTCAAACCCGGGTCTCCCACGTTCCAGGTAGGCACCTTAGCCAACTTAAACTAGTCCACTGAGACGGTCACATTTCAACTTATTGCAGTTGCATTATAGATCTGAATTGTATTAAATATTAAAAATTCCACCTTGGGGAGTGTTTACCGACGAACCAAATCGAGAGATCAATAAACATTTCTCAATTTGGTTAATCGGGAAACACTCCCGTAGGTGTAATTGTTTTTATTTAATACAATCCGTCCTGGTGGTCTAGGCTAGGGGTTAAGACACTCACCTGGAATGTGGGAGATCCATGGTTCGAGTCCCGGTCGGGGCGGACTTTTTTAATTTCTGGATTGTATTAAATAAAAATCAATAAACATGTTTTAACAAATAGGAAAAGGCCAATCGGCTAGTTTAGTATAGATTGGAGAAGGGTTGACAGGTTGGGAAAGCATAGAGAACATAAAACCGCCCAGCCCAGCATAAAAAACTAGGGCTGCCCAACAATATCGATAATTCGATACGATATCGATATGAAGAAAAAAATTCGATATCGATATGAAAATGTATATCGTTTGATTAAAAAAAAAAAAAAAAAAAAAAAAATTTTTTTTTTTTTTTTTTAATCAAGAAATGGTTGGTGTGGCAGTGAGTTATGGTTCTGCAGCGCTGTTCCTTCCCCCCCCCTCCCACGCCACCAACTACATATTGATAAGTCAGTTTGGCTTCGGGCCAAGACTCTTGCTGCTTTGTTTTGTTTATCTTAACAGATAAGATAACAAGAACACATGTGTAATCTCATTCATATCAGCAAAGCATAACAGACAGCTCAAGTTGTTCCACTAGAGTAGTGTCCAGACAGAGTCAGGGAAAGAGAGGTAGAGACAGAGAAGTCAGTTAGCTTCTATCTCTTCGCAGGGCCGCCGCAAGTATTGTTGTGATTGTTCTTCATGGGACGGACAGTGGCATGTCTGTATTGCCGGCGGGGCCTTGGTAACGCCCGAAGAACGTAATAACACGTAAAAAAAATTAAAAAAAAAAAAAAAAAAAAAATCCAAAAATTTTTTTTCAAAAAAAAAAAAAAAACGATATCAATACTCGATTTAAAAAGTTCGATATCGAATCACGATATCGATATATTCCCTAACGATATCGATATGATGTTTTTTATCGTTGGGCAGCCCTATAAAAAACCCAGCCTGAAGGGCTGGGTTTTATGTTCTCTATGCTTTCCCAACCTGTCAACCCTTCTCCAATCTATACTAAACATGTTTTAATGGAGGGAAAGGTGTAGCATAGGACAACAGGTTACCTTAAAATCGTTAGGTACACGTGTGACCGTTACATCCGTTAATATTATCAAGCAAATTCACGATACCTGTTCAAAGCATTCACGTTTACCCACAATCACGAGGAAAGTCGTGACTTACGTCTCACGACCACCTCTAGTCTTTATCACTCAGCGAGAGTAGAGTTATTAAAATAGTTCTAAAGCTAGTGTGTACAATGAGAATGCTGTTGAAGGTAGGTGGTGGCAGGTGGATCTAGGTCTGGGGGAAGCAGAGCATGCCTGCTACCTGTTGTTGAGTTAGAAAGCTGACGAAATCTGGTGATGTGTTGGTGTGACAGTTCCCAGTATCTGAGTTCCAACTGATCGCAGTCATCGGGAAGCGCGTAGTGAAACAGTCTTCCTACAGTGCAATACTCATAGATTACCAACAATCATCAACAATGACATGCTACTAAATGACTCACCCCAAACTGGTGATTTGACCCCCCCCCCCACTCATGTTGTAACCAGTAGTTCAGGAAGACTATCACCTTCTCTTAAAGAGTCTTCATGAGACAAACATGTCTTGTAAGCACTCAAATTAAGATGTACAAGTCTGGAAAAAAATTGAAACTACATACAAGAATTCTAAAATGCACATGAAACAGATATTTGTATGTTATTCTTCAAAAAACTATCTGTGTCTTGTGCATTTTAGAATTCGTGTACATAGTTTCAATTTTTCTCCAGAGAGCTGTAAATCTTAATTTGAGTGCTTACGAGCGTGCCGAGTACATGCCTGTCTTGTAAAGACTCTTAAGCCTTCCTAGTACTAAGAGTAATACCTAATTGTTTTGTGTCTGTCTGTCTGTCCAGCCCGCCAAGAGGAAGCGACGGTCAAGCGCATCAAGCTAGAGTACGACGAGATAAGCCACTGCGTCCGGGAGGTGTCTGAGGTCTGGGATCTGTTGGTCAGCCGGGAGAGCCGGGTGTCCACCAAGATAGACGTACAGATGCTGCTGCAGGCGATGAAGCAAGGTGGGTGCCATGTTTACTACGCTCGGGCATGGGTTGATTTAAATAAATGAATTGAATTTGTATCTTAGTTGACCCGCTCACTCTAGTCCGTGGAACAAGCGTAAAAACATTTCAAATCCGGAAACCAGCACCAAAATTTAGGAGCAGGTAAAAGACGTATTTTAGAATGTTATTTTCACGGGGGACACGCATGGTAGCAAATAAGTCACCTGTCATGGCGTCCACAAGATGGCCGCCAAAATAATTCTTAAAATTGCTGTAACTCAAGAAGTAATCATCAGATTTGGATAAACTAAGTTTTGTTTTATTCGGTTTTTAATGCTCTACAAAAATTTCATTAGAAATTTTACCGTAAATACAATAGTTTTAATTATATTTATATATTATTACAATGTATTGCAATTATAGCACTTTTTGGTATATATCTAATTATTTATACGTAGAATTCGCTAGATTGTCATAAAATTTTCAGACTATACTAAAATAACGCCAATAAATCCAAAATTTAAAGTCCCGAAACGAAATTCCTGTAACGTTTTGATTAATTAATTAATTAAATTAAGCATTAATTAAATCCCAATTAAAAGTTTCTTATTCACTTACCAAATTCACGTAGTGTATACACAAGAGCAATATGACCGCAATGAACCAAAAACAAATTAGTTCCAAAAATTAATTCCAATCACTTTCCTATTAATTCAATTAATTCAATTAATTTTAAAAAATGACAAAATTAATTAATTAAATTAATTAATCACCGAATTAATTACATTTTAGTTAAATAATCCCACTTTTGACATATGTATTGTTATGTATACCTAAAACTCGATCGATCGTCATAAAAATAAACTACTTTACTGACATAATGCCAATGAATCCGAATTGTCATGTCCCGAAACAAAATTCCTATAACTTACCGATTAATTAAGAAATTAAATGAAGAATTACTTATATCTCAATAATTGTTATTGTCACTCAATTAACACATACAAAATGCCAACAGAAGTATCAAATATAAACAATGCAAGTATAATTTTAAAAATTAATAGTCCCAAAATAAAGTTCATGCTACTTTTCTGTTGATTGAATTTCCCACAAAATTATTTTCCTGTAAAATAAGCTTGCAAATGGTTCCCAGTTTGGCTGTGTTAATTTTACACAACAAAAGGTGATTAAATCAATTAATTTTATTCATTCATTAATTCAATTAACGGTAAAGTAGCATGAACTTAATTTGGGACTATAAACTTTTAAAATTATACACGCATTGTTTATATTTGATACTTCTGTTGGCATTTTGTATGTGTTAATTGAGTGACAATAACAATTATTGAGATATAAGTAATTCTTTATTTAAAATGTAATTAATTCGGTGATTAATTAATTTATTTAATTAATTTTTTCATTATATTTATTCGCCTTAAAACTAGCTTTAAAATGATTCCAAGGTCGACTATATTGTGTTAATTTTACAAAATTTCTTGAGATTATTGTCATTTTTTAAAATTAATTTAATTAATTTAATTAATAGGAAAGTGATTGGAATTAATTTTTGGAACTAATATTTTTTTGGTTAATAGTGGTCATATTGTTCTTGTGTGATACACTACGTGGCTTTGGTAAGTGAATAAGAAACTTTTAATTGGGATTTAATTAATGCTTAATTTAATTAATTAAATTATCAAAAAGTTACAAGAATTTTGTTTCGGGACTTTAAATTTTGGATTTATTGGCGTTATTTTAGTATATTCTGAAAATTTAATGACAATCTAGCGAATTCTACGTATAAATAAGTAGATATATACCAAAAAGTGCTATAATTGCAATACATTGTAATTATATATAAATATAATTAAAAGTATTGTATTTACGGTAAAATTTCTGATGACATTTTTGTAGAGCATTAAAACCGAATAAAACAAAACTTAGTTTATCCAAATCTGATGATTACGTCTTGGGTTACAGCAATTTTTAAAAATTATTTTGGCGGCCATCTTGTGGACGCCATGACAGGTGACTTATTTGCTGCCATGCGTGTCCCCCGTGAAAATAACATTCTAAAATACGTCTTTTACCTGCTCCTAAATTTTGGTGCTGGTTTCGGATTTGAAATGTTCCTATAGTTTTAGCAGCTTGTTCCACGGACTACTCTAACTGCGGGCCGAGGCAATCCTAACGTAACAAGTCTGCAAACAATGGCCACCCATAAATCGGTATTTGAAATAGTAATCTGACACTGCTAACCATGTCTGTGCTTCTTATGCAGGTGTCCCGAGAACGAAGCGTGGAGACGTGTGGATATTCCTCTCCGAGCAGTACTGCCTGAAGCAGCCCCCGCTGGACACGCAGCGCTTCCCCCACTACAACGCCCCCCGCTAACCATGTCTGTGCTTCTTATGCAGGTGTCCCGAGAACGAAGCGTGGCGACGTGTGGATATTCCTCTCCGAGCAGTACTGCCTGAAGCAGCCCCCGCTGGACACGCAGCGCTTCCCCCACTACAACGCCCCCTACGAGACGCTCCTCAAGGAACTCACCTCCCACCAGCACGGGATCCTGATCGATCTCGGACGCACCTTCCCGAGTCACCCGTACTTCAGCTCCCCGCTCGGACCTGGGCAGCTCGCTTTGTTCAACCTACTCAAGGCCTACTCACTGCTGGACGCGGAGGTCGGATATTGCCAGGGACTCAGCTTCGTCGCGGGGATTCTGCTGCTACACGTGAGACACTTGATTTTCACTGCTTTTTTATACATTTTGTTTTCGCAGCCCACACGTAGGGTGTTTACGGAAACCTCAAGGATCGATCGGATCAGATCCAACCCACTTGATCCTTCTTTTTCAGGGATCACTTAGATCCAACCTGATTACGTGATCCGAAACATCTCTTAAGCTTTTCGAACGCAGATACTTTGAATCGGGCTGGGTTCCGAACGACAATTTATGTCGGGATCCGGACGGGTTAACCAGATCAAGGTTTCCGAAAAGACCCGTAGGCCTAGGTTGTCAGTTGTCACCTTGTAGGGCCTTAGCGACTTGATGTTCAGTGCTGGTCCTAGAGGTCCCCCTACACGTAAGCTAGTCATAATCAATAAAAAGATACTCATTAAATTTACCATAATATAAAAGGTTGTTAGGCCTAGCTCAAAAGGATATTTCATACACACAAAGACTTAACCTGGAATAATGATGTGATGCTCTTCAATAATAATACCGTATCGTACCGAATATAGCGCGATGTTTTTTTCCGAAAATACTTTCTCTAAAACAGCACCCGCGTTATTTTCGCGCTCTTGCATTTGAAATAGCGCCTGAAGATAGGCCACCCGCAATACAACTCCCGCGCATCGGCTGCTGCGCGTCGCCCCGCCCACCCACTCGACGCCAGCTGATCCCGTGAGGCGGGCGGGTGACGTCACCACGGGCTCCGCGGCAAAAGGCCGCGGGAAATATCGCCGGGTTCCGCGGAAAATGACCACCAAAATAACTGTGCGTACAATTAAAAAGTTTTTTTCTTGGGAATCGATCCCGAATCGATTCTAGGTCGTCACAATGATCGATTTGTAATCCCTGAATCAGACTGGTGAACTGTGGTTGGTCTATGTGAGCTTGGGCTTGGCCCTCCCCACCCTGTTAAAAAATATAGGACTAGGCCCTAACATTGTTCAAAATGTTTTGTTGTAAGAATGAAACTTTTAGTCTATTCATTCATTACATTGTAAATAAAAAATGTTTCTTGTACATTTTAATTTTCTTTGATTTTTCTTTTTCTTGAAATGATTCTGAAAAACTGGGGGTCGTGTTATATTCGAGATCGTGCTATATTCAGTACACTACGGTTATTAATAAAATAGGAACAATATTAGCCAGGTTCCAAGTTTTAAAAACAACATATTTTTATTTCATCTGTTAGGCTTTACTTTTTAATTTTGTTTTCTCTAAAATACTTCCCTTAATGGATGAGCGAAGCAAAGACTTCAATTTCACTGACCCCCAAAAAATTTAGCTTGTTTTTTTTTGTTTGTTTTTGTCAGTTTGTTTGCTCTCTACCGGGCAAACGGCATATGCGATCTTGATGAATATTAGAGGGGACATTCGAAATCTCTGAACTTAGACTTGACACGTTTTTTTGGTACAATCGAAGAAATATTTATTATGAAATATCGTACTTTCACGATTTTTTTTTATCGGGCCTTCAAATTCCAACTCGACACTTTCTCGCGGTTTGGCCCGTGAATAGGGGAGTTTCACTCCCTGAAACTAATGGCGAGCTCTGGGTCGTCGTCGGGGAACCCCTTCCCTTTGACTACCTCCCCGACGGCGACGACAAAGACAACACGGACGGATGATGACACAGACAGAGACGACCACGACGTGGGGAACCCCTGCCCTCCCCATATGCTTGTGGCTGGTTCTGACCAGCACAGGCCTGTCCACCCCCTGTGCCCCCGCGTCATCCCTTACGTCCCTCCCTTCGTCTCGATTAGCCAAGTTGCATAAATATTAGACGTAAAGCAATATCCAATCAATCAATCACGATTTTTTTCGATTTTTAGTGCGATATTTTCGTGACATTTGGGCCGATTCTGACCAAACGGGTGGGGCTACAACGTTCATATTTTACATGGACATTAAGGTTATGGTGATGTACCTTTTGAAAGAAAAAGTTGGAAAAGTTAGCCAGAATCCATAGAAATAAAGGTTTCAATATAAGTTTTTCGAGTTATATAATAACAATTAACAAGTAACAATAGAAACTTGACAACAATCACCTACAATGCGTTCAAAAAGAACTTGCAAAAGTAAAGAGATGCCACGCAAACTAAAAACTTACAAAAAAGCTCATCCATCAACGCGACTAAAAAAAGGGTTTGCGAAGCTTCCTAGTTATATTTGGTGCCATAGTACTACCTACTTTCGAATCAATATGGTTTGTAGTTGTACCAGTTGAACAAAGTGAAATAATTAACCTAGGTCTTTTCGAATGGTGATTTTACTAGTTTTACAATCAAATATTTCAAACGATGAGTTAGATTGAATATTGAATAATTTGTGTCGCAAATACAGTTGAATATTGACGTGATAACAAAGGACAGAAGCTTTAGGATATGTTTTTAACTTGAGTGTAATTGGATGAGCGAAGCGAAGACTTCAATTTCACCGACCCCCCAAAAAATTTAGCTCTGGTGTTTTTTTTTTTTTTTTTTTTTCCATCTGTTTGTTCGCTCTCTACCGATTCTGACCAAACGGGTGGGGCTACAACGTTTATATTTCACATTGACATCAAGGTAATGGTCATGTATTGCTTTCTGAAAGAAAAAGTTGAAAAGTTAGACAGAATCTATAGAAATAAAGCTTTTAATATAATTTTTTTTATTTTTTGTGGATATTTTCGTGTCATTTGGGCCAATTCTGACCAAACGGGTGGGGCTACAACGTTCATATTATACATGGACATAAAGGTTAAGGTGATGTAGTACCTTTTGAAAGAAAAAGTTGAAAAAGTTAGCCAGAATCCATAGAAATAAAGCTTTTAATATAAGTTTTTTACGGTAAATAATACCAATTGACAGGTAGGCCTAACAATAGAAACTTGACAACAATCATCTACAATGCGTAGGAAGCAAAACAAAGCACTTGCAAAAGTAAAGATATCCCACGCAAACTAAAAACTTTTAAAAGCTCATCCATCAACGCGGCGGGACTTTAGCGTTTTCCTAGTTTCTTTTTAATGCGCATGCACGACCTTGCAGCATTTTCACGCATTGCAGTGCAGCGCTATAAAGTTTGATCGAACACTGATAGCACCGCACCGCATGCCAACCCTAACCTCTGAATCATGAGTTTGTTTAACTATAAAAGCCCAAATTTATTATGCATAAACTTACGTCAAGCTGTCTTCTGTATGATCCCTGGGCTGTGAGGCAGTGCCTCATCATCGATACGACGAAACAGCCCAGGGATCATACAGAAGACATCTACGGGTCGTGAAAGCCTACAACATCTCATTACTTCAAGCTGTTTGTAGTGAAATCAATATACAATGGTCGGTAGATGGTAAGTGGAAACATGTCGCTATAAGGCAAACGCTGCAAGGCCGTGCAACGCCTATATACTTTATCAACAAATGAAGATTTGTTTTGAAAATACTGTTAAAAGAAAATTTTGAACGTTGGTATTTGAATTTAGAATTGAATATGCCTAACAAACGGAATGCCCCTTCAGATGCCCGAGAGCCAGGCGTTCTTCCTGCTGCGGCACCTGATGTTCCGGCGTGGTCTCCGCTACCAGTACCTCCCCGACATGGCTGCGCTTCAAGTACAGCTGTACCAACTGTCTCGTCTGCTCCACGACCAGCTGCCGGAGATCGACGCCCACTTCGACGCCCACGAGATAGCGCCCACGCTCTACGCGGCGCCGTGGCTGCTCACGTTGTTTGCGTCGCAGTTTCCGCTCGGGTTCGTCACCAGGGTGTTCGGTGAGTAGCATAAGCAAGGGTTGGTGTTTTTACAGATTTTGAGGGTGCAAAACGGATCGACGGAATTTTATTCCAATTAGGCCTAGTAACATTTTTTTTTCTCTGTTTTATGCTGTTTCCAACTAGGGCTGGGCAAAAAATCAATATTTCTATGGGATATCAATTAGTGGGAACTGGGAATATTTTCGATATGAAAATTTACACAAATGTTAAATTTCGTAATTTTGGTGGAGGTGCCGGGTAGGTATTGGAAATTAAATTAAGAGTATTCGTCACACATTTAATGGAACGCGAGCGCTTGGCGCGTATTATTTAGATTTTCTCAGTTCACATAACAATTACGAAAAATGTGTTTATGTTGTAACATAGTTCAATTCACGTTGAAGGTTGTTGATACTTTTCTATGGTCTAACATCTAAACTAAAGCGAAAAACATCTTCCAAACAAACGGAAAATTCATTTTTGAGGTTCCGACAGATGTTTTTATGTTTTGGTTTACATGTTACACCAATGAAAATTACTAGGAAAACGCTCAGTTGGACGCGTTGTTGAGCGAGCACCGGTACGTGCAACATGACCCGAGTACGACATTTCCATAAGGCCCACCACACAGTGTAGGCCTAACTGGATATTGACATTGTATACATCAGCGTTTCCCAAACCACGGGTCGCGACCCGGTCCCCGGGTCGCCATGTGTTCGATGCCGGGTCGCGGTATAATACTGCCATGTGCATGGAGTTTGGTTTATCTTTTAGTACAAAACAGCAAGTTCCACCAAAGATTGGTTCCACATATAAATTCTAGAAAGAAATATTATTGTGTCAGTCACGTACAGACAGGCTCAATAAATACCAATTTCGTTTTCCCTTTGATGAGCCTGTTAATACTTGAGAACCGTCGGGTTTGGCGCCGCAAACATGTCTTTCTTCACAAAGCGACGGAAACAGTGGTCATTTGTATGTGACGTGGTGAATGGGAGAGAGATTAGCTACATCCCCGTGTTGTGGCCTGTCTCTTGATTTCAGATTTCAACCTAAATAAGGAACGGGTTTTGGTTGGGGGAGGGGTAGAGGGAGGGGGGTTCGTTGTTACATGCCACCACAGTGTTCCCTTGCAGTTGACATTGTGCTTGCAGACTGAGACAGTGTTGTCAATATGGACCGATTTTTAAAACGCAGTGCGAATATTTCTACGTCAAACAGTAGTGACAGTGTTTGTGTTAGTGCCAGTGAACCAGGTCCATCTCGTGCGAAACAAAGTATTGAATCTACAGTGGTCGAACCAACAACCAAGAAGAAGAAGGCTTGGATTCGTCAATATTCAAAAGATTATTTAAAATTTGGTTTTACAGACTGTTTCAAAGCCACATGAAAATTCAAAACCGCAATGTGTTATCTGCTTTGAAGTTCTTTCGTCAGAAAGTTTAAAGCCTTCAAAACTGTCTCGTCACATAAGTTCGAAGCATCCACAGCATATTAATAAACCAATTGAGTTTTTTGAGAGAAAAGAAAGAGAACTAAAAATAGGCAAAACTGTCATGAGACAGAACTTGACTGATAACGATAAGGCACTTAAGGCTTCGTTTCTTGTAGCTTATCGTGTTGCTAAAGCCAAAGCGGCTCATACAGTAGCTGAAAAACTAATTCTACCATGTGCTGTTGACATAGTTTCCGAGATGATAGGCAGACAAGAGGCAGACAAAATAAAAACCGTCCCTTTGAGCAATAATACGATTGCACGGCGCATGGACGACATTGCCCTTCATTTACAGTCTCGATTGGTAGTGAAATTAAATGAAGCAAAGGCCTGGGCTATTCAACTTGATGAGTCAACTGACGTCTCTAATCAAGCCACCTTATTGTTATACGTACGCTACCCATACATACATGATTTCGAGGAAGATATTTTGTGTTGCATTACTTTGCCCACTTACACAACTGGGGAGGAAATATTCAAGGCAATTAACAAAACGTTAATTGAAGACTTTCATCTCGAATGGAAACATCTGAAAGGAGTGACGTCCGATGGGGCTGCGAGTATGACCGGAAAACATTCCGGAGTAGTGAAAAGACTCAAAACTGCAGCTGGATGTGAAATTCCCTGGGTTCATTGTTTCATTCACCGAGAAGCATTGGCAGCGAAAGGCCTATCACCAGATCTCAATACTGTCTTGCATGAAGTAGTTAAAATTGTAAATTTGATAAAAGCCAGTGCACTCAACAGTCGTTTATTTGAGGCTCTCTGTACAGAGGCGGGATCCTCTCACAAGCATTTGCTCCTGCACACGGAGGTAAGGTGGCTCTCGAGGGGGAAAATTCTCTCGCGAGTTTTCGAGCTCAAAGAAGAAATTAAACAATTTTGTACTAACAAGAAGCCAGAATATGCAGCACTTTTTGAAATCGACGAGTGGGTTTTGAAATTCGCATATTTAGCAGATATGTTTGCACATTTGAATGAACTTAATTTAAAATTGCAAGGCAAAAACAACAATGTGTTTATTCTTACAGAGAAGATAGGAACTTTTATAAAAACAGTTTCGCTGTGGCTAGTGCGCGTGGACAAAAATCCACCTAATTTCAGCATGTTTCCAATTTTCAACGAAAGAATGGTTGAAATAGAAGAATCCAATAGATTGGATTTGGATATGCAGGAAAGAGTTCTGCAAACAATTAAAAATCATCTGCAGAACTTGAAAACAAAACTAGAACAATATTTTACTGTGGAGCACTTCCAAACCATTGAGAGTATGCTATGGGTGCATAACCCCTATCTACTGACAAGTGTAAGTGACATTTCCAAATCTGGTTTGAGTGATAAGGAAGAGGAAGAGATGATAGGTTTGCAAAATGACTTGTCACTGAAAAGAGAGTTCGATAGTTTGTCCTCATCGGCATTTTGGCTTAAATGTGCGGTCGAGTTTCCGAACATTAGTGCTAGGGCAGTGTTGTTTTTACTACCGTTTTCCACAACCTACCTGTGCGAATTGGGGTTTTCAACACTCACAAAACTCAAGACAAAAGATAGGAACCGTCTCGAAACTAGTTCCAGTATGAGAGTTGCACTGTCGACTGCAGATCCTAATTGGAACGAGCTGACTGAGAATCGTCAAGCCCACCCATCCCACTAAACCTGGCTGATTGACTTTCATGGTAAGCTTGTCTTGTTTATTTACCATAACATGTAAAACGAATTAAAATCTGTATAATTTTCTCATTACACAACCTAGCTATAATAATAATTGTTATACATTGTTGTAGCACGCATTTCAATTATTCTATTCTTTCGAAAAAAGACAATTAAAACAAGCGTTTATTAAGCCGGGTCGTTAATAGTAGAAGCATGATTAAACCGGGTCGCCATATTTTGAGTTTGGGAAACGCTGGTATACACTATACTATTCCAACATCTTTGCATTGTACTAATTCACGTCATGCCTTCTAAAGTGTATCTTTGTATCTTCACTGCCTCCTTCATTTTTTTAACATCATTTTTCGAATTATGATTACCAATAAGTCTTTAAGGTCTTGACCGATTTAGCTGAAAATTTGGAAAATAGGAGAGAATGTTGTACTTATTGACCCTGCAAAATTTCATAACGATCGGAACATTTTTATTTTTTTATTTTTTTATTTTATTTTTTATTTTTTATAACCAAAGATCGGATTTTGTTCAAAAACTATACAGCAACCCGCCTAGGTGGTATGTACATGTGTGCAAAATTTCAGGTCGATCAGAGAAACGGTGCGACCTGTATCGAAGCAGTAACAGAAAAAAAAACAAAAAAAAACAGACATTCGAGCCATAAGAGTCAAGTGGAGACGCTCGCTACGCTCGCTCAATCAACAACCTTCAACGTGGATTAAACTATGTTACAACATTAACACGTTTTTCATAATTGTTATGTGAAGTGAGAAAATCTAAATAATACGCGCCAAGCGCTCTAGTTCCGTTGAATATGTGACGAATAGACCCTACTCTTAATCCTGGCTGGTACATGGATCTTTTCGGCAGTGAGCAGTGATGTGTAGGTGCTAAAACATTCACTTATTTACACTCATTCACTCATTTTCATCAGTAATTAATTATAACTAGGAAACGCTCAGTTGGACGCGTTGATAAGCGAGCACGTGCTATAGCTAGACCCACATTGCACATTTTTTTAAATTTAAAAATTTGCGACGTTCGCTGTCCACAGGGCCATGTTTCCAATATTATTTATTATTGCCAAGGTATTTGGGTAAACCCGTGTGTAAGTAAACCTTTACTTTGTGGATGAAATCCACCGCCATCTAGAGGACCTTGTCTCCTTGGGAAAACTATTTAAACTCTTTGTTGACAAATAATAGACTGCTTCCTCGAAAGTATTTTGATTTCTTCTAGGTGGCAGTGCATTAGAAACTTTGCGCGTCTTTTCGTTGCCATGGCAACGTTCCTTTTGTTATAATGTAATTTCCATCTACACTACTTATCGGATCAAAATAAAATTAACATATTCGTGACCGGACGGACATTCTAAATGATTTGGCTATCTCAGATTTTGTCGCCGTTTAGTTTGAAAAAAAACTTTCGATTAACTTTAATGTAACTTTTTAACTTTTTGAACGATTTTGCCACAAAACTAATGGCATTCAATCGAGAACGAAGCTTGCGGATGGTCAAAATTTCAACTCGATCCGAGCCTCCGTTCGAACGTTATGGCGAGACATACAAACAAAAAAAAAAAACAAACAAACAAACAAACAAAAAAAAAAAAAACAAAACGAGTGACAAATTTTTCCGGCAGAGTCAAATGGAAACGCTCGCTTCGCTCGCTTAATTACCATTGAATGTTGATCATATAAACATTGATTAGCCTAACTTGGTTGCAGACAATAAGTATCCTGCCACAATAGGCCTATGTTAGCAAAATATACGTTTTTTTATTTGAACGACTTTTGGTCAATAGACCAATTTTAATTTGCTAGTACTAACTGTGTTTGCTTGTTCCAGACTTGTTGTTCCTGGAGGGCCAGGAGATCCTGTTCAGGTTCGCTGTGTCGCTCCTGTCGGAACACAAGGACGGACTCCTCGCCTGCAAGAGCTTCGAGGAGATCATGGAGTATCTGAAGATAACGCTGCCCGCTGTGGACAAGCCACTCATGGACCGAGTCATGAAGCAGGTGCGTCCGGGCCTATTGACCCTAGACTCGGCACAACTCATTTCATTTAGTACCTGGCTTACTAACCCTAGGGCTCTCTTGTACATTACCATCCCCCCTGACTACATAGTAATAAAACATTTACTATTACCAGAGTCTATAAAGAAGTTTCTCCGTTGGGGAGGTCTTCCAAAATCCAAACGGACTCTAACGTTCTGCGCGCTGTGGGTGTCTTAAATGTGACTACTAACTACTACTTGTTAGAGTCTGACGAACGTAAGTGTAGCCTAGGCCCAAGGCCACAATACAGTTTTCAGACGTAAGTAAGCCCTTGGAACTCAAATCGGAATATTGAACAATTAGGGGTGTGCGGGTACCCGAAATTTCGGGTTGGGTCGGATATTTTGTGTCATATCCGATTACTCTACGTCAAGTTGGAAAATTCGGGTCGGGTCGGGTATTTTCCGCTCGAGTTTGAATTTGTTGGTTGAGCCAGCGTGAACAAGCTCTATGCTGAAGAAGTTCGTAAAACTCCGTTAGATTGCAGCACTTGCAACAAGTCGAAGCATCAAGTCGAAGGTCGAAGTTTCTAGCCAATGAACGCACGGAATCGTTTCGTAATATCGCCTCATGTCATATACCACTCCCCTTGGCACTTCCTGCGACTTGTTGCGCGTGGTTTAGGCCTAGGCCTATGTCACGATTCACGTTTTGGAAATGTTTTACAAGCACGCTGAGCACTTCTATATTTACGTAGGGCTTTGTTTAAATTACTAGGAAAACGCTAAAGTCCCGCCGCGTTGATGGATGAGCTTTTTACAGTTTTTAGTTTGTGCGGAATATCTTTACTTTTGCAAGTGCTTTGTTTTGCTACCTATAAATTGTAGGTGAATGTTGTCAAGTTTCTTTTGTTTCTTGTCAATTGGGAAGATTTACCATAAAAAACTTATATTAAAAGCTTTATTTTTATGGATTCTGGCTAACTTTTTCAACTTTTTCTTTCAAAAGGTACTACATCACCATAACCTTAATGTCCATGTATAATATGAACGTTGTAGCCCCACCCGTTTGGTCAGAATTGGCCCAAATGGCACGAAAATATTGCATAAAAAATCAAAAAACTTATATTAAAAGCTTTATTTCTATAGATTCTGGCTAACTTTTTCAACATTTTCTTTCAAAAGGTTCTACATCTCCATAACCTTAATGTCCATGTATAATATGAACGTTGTAGCCCCACCCGTTTGGTCAGAATTGGCCCAAATAGCACAAAAATATCGCACAAAAAATCGAAAAAAAATCGTAAAAGTACGATATTCATGAGAAATATTTCTTCGATTGTACCCAAAAACGTAGCAAGTCTAAGTTCAGAGATTTCGAAGGTCCTGTCAAATTTTCATCAAGATCGCATATGCCGTTTGCCCGGTAGAGAGCGAACAAACAGACAGAAAAACAAACAAAAAAAAAAACAAAAAAAAAAACAAAAAAAAAACAAAAAAAAAAACACCCGAGCTAAATTTTTTGGGGGGTCAGTGAAATTGAAGTCTTCGCTTCGCTCATCCAATTAAATTGATATTCTTCGTGCTACTATCAAGTCGGCAATATGGCTCCACTTCGTCAAATTGGCGAATTCCCAATCTAAGTGTAATTATTGCAATGCAATTTTAAAAAACCTTTACGGTAATACAACGTGCCTCCAGCGTCATTTAAAGAAGCATCCGTCCCAGTTCAATAAATTCAAAGAAGAGGACGAGAAAAGGAAAAATGATAGGGAGCTTCAAAGACAAGCAACTAGGGCTAGGCCCTAGGCCTACGACCGCGGGTTCCAAACCCAAACAGACTAAGCTAAACGAACTGTTCAAAAGTAAACAGCCCTTGCCCTCAACTCACCCTATGGCAAAAAGAATAACAAGTTAAGGATTTGATCTCTTGTTCTATAGGCCCTAGGCTAAGGCTAGGCCTAGGCCTAGGCCTAGGCTAGGCCTACATGGTTTTGATGGTATATGGCACTTGGGCCTAGGGCTTTTGAATAACATTTGAATAAGTATCCGAACCCGAAAATTATCCGATATCCGCGGGTATTTCAATACCCGAACCCGAGCCCGACCCGAAATAAAAAGTGCTGTCCGCACACCCCTATGAACAATACATGTTGTCGGCCTTGGTCTTAGGCTTAGGTCTACTACATCAGAAATATTCTCATCAATAAAGAGAGTTTGCTTTATTCCAAAACATTCGCCCACAATCGACCGTAATTAATATTTTGACTGTTAACTTCTAGTAGAAAAATGACATAATTTTATTGAAGTAGTTCCATCAACAATCCCACAGAGTCGTGCGGAACGTTAAGAGTCCTAACACCAAAAACTCACTTTTTATTTAACCGAGGGCGGGATAGGGAGTTGGAGGACCTCCCCAACGGGGAAACTTCTTTATCGACTCTGCTAACACGAAAGCCTTGTTTTCATGCAGGCGAGCAAATACACGTTCAAGCAAATAGGTTCTAGACCAATCTGAGGGCTATGACCATGCGACCAGCGAATGGCGCGACCAAAGTTTATATCATTTTAACATGTAGTCGCTCACGCCGCGCTATTCGCTCGTCAACATAAAAACTTGGGCGTGTCTCTTGTACATGGCCAATCGCCCCCTGCTTACGCTAACGCCGGTTATGTCTGTGTCCAGGTGTTCTCAATGGACGTCGCTCGTCAGCTCCGCGAGTACGAGGTTGAGTACTTGGTCCTCCAGGAGGAGATGTCATCCCCGAGACCCGACCCGGAGGAGATGGAGAAGCTGGAGAGAGAGAACCGGGCGCTCATGCAGCAACTGCAGGTTAGCTAATGTTTCAAACATGTCAAACTAAATCATGTTTTAACGAAGTGTGAATAAGGCCTATTCTACTGGCTAGTTCAGTTTAGATTGGAGAAGAAACGGGCTGAAATCCTGTCTAGATTTAAGAAAAATACAAAACAATCTCAATCTAACGTCATCCAATCTTTCACAAAAGCAGTTATATTTTATGAAGATGTTTATATCTGCAGGTTGTAGATTTAAGTAGTCCCATCTGTTATTGTATTATGTAAGCATACTTATATAAAAGAATGGTGAAATATAATACCCAAACTCTGTTTTCAGATTGCGACAAGCAACATCCAGCGACTTGAGACAACGCGCTCAATGCAGCAGACGTCAATCAACCGGCTGGAGTCCCAGGTACGAAGCATGGAGGTGAGCATCGCAGCGATGGGTAACTACCTGTCGAGTCTCGTAGACTCCCAGGCGGACATAGAGCTGCCGGGCGAGGTGAGGCGTATCGTGTCACAGCTGGAGGTGGCCAATCAGAGACGAGCAAACCAGGCGTTGCGGGCGTCGAAGGAGCCCAAAGGGGGTGGGACTCCGGGTGATCAACACCGAAGAGAGCTACTACGTTCCGCAGAAGACGAGGTCCAACGGAGAGGGGACAGCCAAGCTGTTGAATCCGACCGACAAGTCTCGTATGCTCAAGTCGACGATGAGCTCGCCGAATCTCAGTTTGAAACTCGCGGGGATGTCGAATTTCTTCCACAGTCACACCCCTGCGTTGTTCCTCTCCCCAAACGAACCCCCCGCGACGACGTCTCGACCGGACGCGAAGACCGCGACCGTTAGATCCGCGTCCGACGGAAACAAGGTTGTCCTTGCTCCCGAAACTACGCTCCGCGCGGGATCGGAAACTAGAGAGTCCCCCGCGACCCCCACCCCCGACACCAGACCGAGGCTACGCGCGTCGCACTCCAGCTTCGAACTGGGCGGCAGCAAGATCAACAGCGACAGCGGGGACAGTGGGAACGTGACCCCCACGTCCCCCTCCATCCACCCGTTAGACTCTTGCTCCGGAGTCAGCTTCAACTACAGCGGGACAACCAAGCTAAAGACCATCCGCCCCCTACGTGCCAACCTCAGTCGCAACCCGAGCACGGAGAGCATGAAGCCCGCCAGCATTCTACACATCGACGAGGCCACCGACAAGATTGCCCCCCTTAGTAATAAAGAGAGCGTGCCCGCGAGATAGTATTTTAACAATATCGACACATTTTAAATTATTTTCATGCCAAGACTAGATGGTGACAAAGCAATTTTGTTATGCACTTGATATTTTAAATCTCTTAGTTATGTATGAGCCTAGGGTTATTTTTAACCGTACCACTTATTATGGAGAACCACATTGGCTGAATACCTGCAAGGAATATTTTAACAAAATCGACTACATTTTAAATTATATTTTTATGAGAAAACCTAATTGAGGCCTATTCTATTATGATACAGTTTTTTTAAAGAAGCAGTTGATAATTTTAATCTTTGAGTCTCGAATGAAATAAGAAGTATGTCGACTTAACTGAACTTTAATGGTAAGGCCTCTTAACAATACGGTGATTGTGTGATGAGATTAAGTAGACATGAATGCAAAGTTTAAACACTTCACAAACTTAAAATCAACACAAAAGCTTTATTTTCAATCAAATCAAATAGTGTTTGTATGCGAGGTATTTTGGATACGGTACTTAATTTCCTATCAATAATACGTCAGACCTTGCGATGAGCGGTTTGAAACTTAGTCAGTTTCTAGTTTCTCGTATTTTTAGTACTAGCAGGGTCACAATTAGTTTTGTCAACCGTTGGGTCATAATGCGCCACTCTAGCCTGTATGGGGATGTGGAGAGGAAAATCCCATGCTGGTCAGAACCAGCCTCAACAGAGAGGGAAGGGGAGGACACGTTGATGACCAGAGCTCGCCTCTAGTTTCAGGGACACTCCCCAATACTAGCTGATATTTGCAAGATGGACTTTTCTCTTTTTTCGCCTTTTACGATCAGCAGAGCCATGCTCTGGGTCAAATTCTACCCCGAGTCCTGATGGGGATAGGTCACATTCTTAACTTCAATGTACAGTAGTAACAAATAACAATTCTCTTCGGCACACGAGGTGTTTTACCAATATTGGTCACAACTTTGCAAAGTTTAAAAAACTACAATGTCAGTCAGCCGAGCAGGAATTTACCTAAACCGCGAGTTTTATATCATTGAACAATAGGCCTATTGACAGGAAACTTGTTTAACGTTGCATTTGCAACCTTACCACAATGTGATGTACTTTGTTGTCTACTAGATTTAATTATGGATGTGTGACTAATAGATGATGCTACTTAATTTTAACAAACTTAATGTTGACTTCTGATTTTTTATTATATAAAGTCAACTTTATTTCTGTGATCATGACTTAATTGGTACTACAATGTATACTTGCATAAATTGCGTTTCATTCGACGTGATGTGGCAAAGATTGGAAACGAGTTTGTATTAGGAAATGGATTCTCTGCTAAAGTCTAATTTACGACCAGCGTCGAACGCCAACTTAGTTAGGCCTTGTTAAACATTGGAGTTGATGGTTGATGCGTGCCTGAGAATATGTATGCTGTATTGAAGGTCAACTTGAAACGCAATGGTAAACTAGGATTTAGAGTCGAATATTTCTACTCACATAAGCGACGTTTGCTACCACCAGTCATGTTTTTATGTACATAGTTGGCAACATACATTTGCTTTGACCCAACTATTCAGCGTGTTATAGTATTAATTATCTAACCATTTATTAAATGTTATCTATACCTAATTTTGTGTAATATCTCATTAATTTTTATGTTAAAACATATTGTTTTTTTATATAAGTAAGCTTGCCGTCTCAAATTTAAGTTTGTTAATTACTGAGACGTCGCATGGCTGAATAAGAAATGATTATTGTGAATTAGAAAGGAAGGTTAACCTACTATTGACACCAGCTTGTTTCTGTCCTATGTACAAAGGGGACCAATGGCTTTACGTCCCGTTTGAAACTATGTTCTAACTTAAACCAGTTACGTTTAAAGTTTATTCTGCCATTTTCACTGAACAAAACACTGGCACAAAAGTATAGAACCCTCCAATCGATTAAACAATGGTAGTTACTAGTTAGTTCAGAGGTAACGTCCACTGTTGCAAAACTTTACTGTTCACATTTATTTACATCAATTATATTACAGGAGTAATGGCAGCACCGTAATCATGTGAAAGTTAAGATTGTACAGAAAAGACAAGAGAACGGCCACTTATTATTGTGTAATAGGGGAAAGCAATTCAAATGTGGGAAAGTAGAGTAGCTTTGGTAAACGACTGATCCCTAGTTTAGAAATAGGTGATACTGATGGGCATTGATATTGAATACATAGGTATGTCAAGGCAATTATCTTTATCAGTACAAAATATCAAAAAGTGTTTATTTTGACAAATTTTATAACTAAAAATAATAACATTTCTCTCAATGTCAATTATTTGATTCGGCGTATGCAGTATGACGCAGGAAATGTAGGTTAATTTCGACAGTGAAACATATGTGTCATATTGGATATTGTGAGAGTGTAGCTTTATTGTCATTATTCAAATAATAGTGACGTATTCAGAGCTGTTTTTAAACGAAGAATCAATTGCTAGGGCACAAAGACCAAAAACTAAAATAAAGTAGATCATTTTAACTTTATTTTTTGTTTTTATCGGAATTATCGATAAATTCTACAATAAAATTAATGTAGGCCTAGATGATTGAAATATTGAAAATAAATCGATCACTAAATTCGATATCAATGCCCATCTCCATTTAGGTTTAAGCGGTTTTAGCTTCTGTCCATTTAGTTTGTCTTGTCGTAGTAGGTGTGACATGTTTTATATGGTTCACTAGGTAATCCTATCATGGAGTTGTTATAACTCCATGATCTTATGATTGTAACATTATGCAAATGAGTGAAACAATGACCTCAAACATTAAACTACAGTAGTAGCGGGCTTATAAAAACTTAACATCGAACTGCATCAATACGTCTTGTGTTTTACTAACGGATGTTTTCAACCCGAGATATTTGTGTAAATATGAAGTTAATTATATAATGTAATGATAGATAAGAGCAATAAATTAGCTGTTGTGCTGTTTGGTTGGCCCCACTGCCAGTACCAGTACTTAAACATATTAAGGTTGCCTTCCCTGTTTGTCAATGGAAGCATTCAAGATGTTAAACCAACAAAACATTTAAAAAAAATAATATTAGAATTGAACAGTGACTTTGGAGATAAACCACTCTAAATAAAATCAATTATTAAACCGAATGGATCAGAATAAATAACAATTTAGAACTCACACATGTAATTTTTTAATCCATCAAAGCTCATACACAAAATTTGCTATTATTTAACCTTGTAATTCCAGCATGTCCATGACTGATGATGAATATGTGAGTGAAAAAGAAAATGTAAAATCTCTTTTTCTTTTTGTTGTTACTTAAGTTTATCATAGAATATTCCTAGTGTAGATTATATTTTTTGTGATAGTAGTTACCAACTGTACTCGTAAATGTTAGTTTTGATAAAAATTATAATTTTAAATGAACTTAAATGGATATAGACATAGTCCACAAATATGTAATCGAATTTTAGCTGTGGTACTTAAAGAGTACTTGTGATTTTGTTTATTTTCATGAAGATCTCAATCGAACTTCTTGAAAGATCAAATAATGTATTATGTATGTCAGTATTCACTGAACTATGTGAGTATTAAAGTTAAATTAATAACCATTGTGTTTTGTATTGTTTTGTTCTCAATCCAAGGAAAATCCCAATCAACATCCCCGACAATTGATCTTTGCACTTCCATTTTCTCACGCTTGTAGCGCCACCTAAGTACAAGCCCAAGACGTAAGGCAGCTGTACGTAAATATGCCAATTATTCACACGGCCGCGTGCCCGACTACGTGGTTTATGAAGCTAGTCATTCACTCGCAGCCTATGTTGATGATTCTAGCATTTCGGGCCGGTACTATGGTGGCGTGACCTGTGAAAAGCTTTGCGTGCAAAGTACATTATTGAAGTTTGAAGTGCTATATTGTAGGAGAGGCCAAACGGCTAGATAATGTTTAAATGGGGGTGTGGAGAGGGAAACGACCAGGTAAACTGTTGGGTTCCCTCTCCACACACCCATTTTAACATGAAGTGCTGTATTTTGTTAGGCTGATTGTCTAGACTTGAGCATGTTAAATTGTAGTACATATTCTTGTCAATAATTCAATTTCATAATTTAAAAATGACCAAGAAACTGCTTTTAGTTTTTACCAATGTTGTTGATCCATGATCATTAAATACTAGTATAATAAAATACTGTATTGTGATATTTTATCATGAAGTATTTATTAGTAAAAATATGAAAGTACATTACAATTACAGTCTTGACTACTTTTTCTGGTTGAATGAGTGGTCATGTTCATGTTTTAGGCTCGTTTATAAGGTAAAACATCTGCGGAAGAGGCAAACTGAAGAGGAGGTTGTAACTTAGTGTGTGACGTATGGAACAATCAAGCAGAGATCAAGATTGGAGAAGAAACCCTGAAAGTGGCAGAGAGTTACATATAACTACCTAAGAGGTGAATTAAAGGGTAGTAGGAAGTTAAAAACCGAGATAAAAAACAGAATGGAAAAGGCCACTAACTTCTACCAGTGCGTAAAAAGCCAGCTGTGCTGAGCATTACCATGCAGTCGTCTCGGTGTAACTTCTTCGCTAAGTCATCTTTTCGTACATGTTGAAAGTTATTAGGGCTAACAACAAAAACTGAAGAACTGATTTTTTCTTTTTCTTGTAAAGATGAATAATTTAAAATGATATTCAATCGATTAGTTACGTTACAGAGTTCATTGTTTCATATCTTAGACATTATGGAATGACTTTTGACTGATCAGTGATCACACAAAGCAGATCTAGGTAATAAATATAAATCATTGGACTTTTTCACTGTTAGTTAACAAAATATTTATTATAATAATATATATATATATTATTATAATAAATATTTTGTTAACTAACAGTGTTACGTTTACTACCTGTTATATAGTTTAATTTTTTATAACAGATCTAGGTAGTATTGATAGATAGGCCAAGGTTGTTTACAAGTTACAAACTCACCAAACGTGAAAGTCCCAGTGTCAAGGCAACAGCTGTTCAATCACTCCCGGTTGAATGCTGTTCAACGATGATTCTGGTCAATGAAAAGCACCAGGGCACACTCGTAACTAGAAGACAGAAATAAACATTGACACCCTGATCTACTATAAGCACTACTATAAAAACGTGTTTACCTAATACTACAAAGAAATATTATAATTGGAAGTAGGGATGCATACAATAATCAATATCGATCGATAATCAATAATGGATATAATTTTGATTATCGATTATTTTATTTGTTTTATTTTAATTTAAAATATTTAAATAATTATTGATAATCAAAATTTATTATCGATTATCGAAATATCAAATAATTGGTCAATAGTGGCACGAAAGTTTGATTATTCCGCGAAAGTTTGATTGTTTGATTATACTCCCTGATTTGCTGTTCCTGATTTTTGGCAAACCTCATATTCGTTTGAGTGGGATCGTCTAATAAATCAGTTTTTTTCTTTTCGTTTTTCTTTTTTAATGTTTTTTTTTTTTTCTTTTCTTTTCTTTTCATTTTCCACCCTTTTTTATATTTGATTCATTCATTAAATGCATATAATATCATTCAATTTGTTACCAAAATTCTTGTGTTAAATGCATTGTTGTTGTAATGCTACTATTTCAAATATTTACAAAAATGTAATTTATTGTTGTTTCTGCATCTATGTAATTAGATTTATTTAGTTGTCCTCCTTTGTAAATCAGTTTTTATAACTGAATAGGACAGATAGACGTTAAATAAATGAATAAATAATAAAGACGGAGATTATCTCATGTTGTGCCATGCACTGGCTGGGCTGATGGCAGGGGCGCCGGATTTTGAAAATTCTGAGGGGTGCTCAACTTCGTGGGGAAGGGACCAAGCACGGGGGGTTTTGGGGGGCGGAGTCCCCCAATATTAGCGTGGCAGGCGAAAATTTTGAAAATCACGTTTTTAGAGTGCATTTAGTGCGTTTTAGACAAAAATAGGGGGCTGGATGCAATACCGAAATACTGTAGTTTTTGTACCGCATAGACTAGAAAACTACCAACAAGAGAATTGAAACACTAACGAGATAGATCATCATGTTACCAAAATAATGCAATTTTTTACAGTAAAAACTAGAAAACCGTAAAAAAAATATGGAAGTGCGAGATAGACCCATGTTACAACCATCATATGCATATCATTACGTTTGCGATCGCGTCCAACAATCATGAACCTTCCTGCATGACTCAAAACTTAGATAGTTATAGGCCTAACTTTTATTTTAGTCAGGATTTTTGGAGGGGTGCTTCAGCACCTGAGCACCCACATTGAGGGTGCTTCAGCCCCTGAGCACCCACATAATCGGCGCCCCTGGCTGATGGTGTCACACTCGAGATTTATGTTTAGAAATGAGCTATCAGTTGATAACAGAAGCCAAACACAAGACATCGAGACAGCGAGGCAGCAAACGGAACGTGATTGTATTGTTTTAACTTACACTTGCCACATCACTTGAGGTTCCAATTATAGGTCGGAACAGGCTTTGTTGGTGATACCGATATTATCGATAATGACATTACCATTTTGATAATCGATAATGAAAAAAGTATTGATGTGCATCCCAAAAAGTGTAGAGAGGAGTTTTTCACTTTACATGTTTATAGAATCTGCATGATATTACGTTTAAATTAATTAGAAAAAAAGAACATGGATGAACTACGTATTATGTTTAAATTAATAATTGCAAATTCTATTTTGCCAAGCTTTTCAAGGATGCTGTTACGGGACACTGTACGTTTATGAGTTATTTATTTATTTTATTTATTTTATTTATTAATTCGAGTTTCGTTTTAACATCACAGATGTATGAAACATGCCATGAACATAATATAGGCAACTAGGCCTAAAATATTACAGAACTATTCCTAATATATACATACACAAATAATAAATACATACACAAACACATACAACACACATAATACATAAATTCATAGCTATACATGGAGTGCAAAATCAATTTAAAATTTAAAATACAAGCTTGGCTTACTGGTTAAAATATACATGTTTGAACTTGTGTTCCTGTACATAATCATCAACTTGATAATATGCTTTCCCAATTAGGTAATTTTTAAGTGAGCTTTTAAATTTATCTATGTCTGCAATTTCTTTTATGTTGCTTGGTAGCAGATTCATTAAAATTGTTCCAGCATATACAGGTGCTTTTTCATATCTAGCTAGATTATGCCTAGCTATATGTAGGCCTACATTATCCCTACTCCTGGTATTATGACTATGAATTGTCACATTTGTCTTTATACTTTTGCTAATTTTAACGTACATGATAACTTGATATATATATATATATATAAGCTTGGAAACGTAAGTATTTTAAGGTCTTTAAAATGTTCTTTACATGATTCCAGGTAATTTATGCCGACTATTATTCGGATGGCTCTTTTCTGTCGTCTTAATATTATATCCGTATTAGCCCTACTTGAGTTGCCCCATACCAATGCAGCATAGCTCATGTGTGAATTAAAAAGTGCATAATACACTGATTTTACCAGATCAATATTACCATAGTGTTTAAACTTTTTCATTATGTATAAATCAGAACTGAGTTGTTTTGAAAGTTGCTCTACGTGTACATTCCATGACAGGTCATCATCTACTTGTACACCTAGCAATTTAAATGTGTCTACCTGTTCCAGATTTTTATTACCATCACTTCCTAAAATTACATTTATCTCTTCAGTCTGTTTATTCTTATTGTTAAAAATCATAAATTTTGTTTTTTGCTCATTTATAACTAATGACAAACACTGCAACCATTGCATAATTTCATTCATAGTAACAAAACTCTAATAATGATGTAATACTGTTAGCTATTAATAGAGTTGCATCATCCGCATATATTATTAATTTCCCATCTCTAACGGGAACAGCCGTAGGCATATCATTTGTATACACATTAAAAAAAGTGGGCCCCAGTACAGATCCTTGGGGTATTCCACATACTAGCATTTGCATATCTGATGTTTCAGTTCCATTTGTCCACTATTATTCTTATAATTAATAGCTACGTACTGCTGTCTTCCATTTAAATACGAGTGCACCCATTGCAGTGCTTTTCCTCGTATACCAAGTGAGAATAATTTACTTACTAAGATGTTAATAATAATAATAATTTATTGTATTTAACCTGCCCATAGGGCAGGAAGGCTAATGCAGGGCAAGTGTGCCCTCTGTAGCCTGACACAGTGATAACAGAGTTACAAATTAAACATTACATGAAAAACAACAAGAGAACATGACATTTATAAAGTTAGACAAATTGAAAGGCAAAAGGCGGATAAGGGTACTTGAATCGCGGTTAAAGTCAACTGAATCAAAGGCCTTTGTTAGGTCCATAAACACTGCCACCGTTGTTTTCCGCTCATCCAGGTGAAAAAGAACATTATTTACAAAATCAGCCACTGCAGTGCCAGTGGATCGTCCTGCCCTGAAGCCATGTTGCGTTGGAGGCAACAGATTATTTGCTTCGAAATATTCCTGTATACGGACAACCTAAGTAAGAATGTGCAAATGTGGAAGGGTAGATGAGCTTGGCCCTTTTTTAGATCTCATTTCTTTTGAGTGTATAAGGTTTGGCTTATTTTTACAAGTTTTTGTTGTGTGTAATATATAGCAAAAGATAGTACCTATTTGGATAAAATTTTGATTTTAATAATCTCAATGAAGCATGTGCTTATTGCTATATTTAAAAATTATTGTAGTTCAAAATAGTAACAACATTAAATGTAGTCCCCTTCCTATGTGTGTCGTCGGAAGATAATAATTATTGCTGATGTTTTAATAAAATTAAATGTTGAATTGAAATTGAATTGACTATAAAATTACATATTATTTTCCTTAAATCCTGGAATGGTGGTGCACAAAATTATACTGTCAGAAGACATCTTGTTAGTCTTTAAATAATTGAAAACTTGCCCAGGTGCAGCAATCCAATTATGCATAAAGACCACCTTGG